>CANUEX010021850.1:0-26068 GCA_948099535.1 Jatropha multifida
TTGTGAAAGCATACTGCTTGAATGTGTGGGTTTGCATTATTTATTATTATTCACTGAGTTTAGTGAAACTCACCCCCTTTCCATAAATATTTTTCAGGAAATAAGGATACTGTTGGTCCATAAGACTCTGCTTCCTTCTTCGCAGCGGATTGATCATGTTAGTATAAACTCTCTGTTAATATTTGGAATACTCCGCACATTTTATTTTACTCCGCAGTTAGGATGCTTAAATAAATATTGGTTTGTAATAGAATTATCATGTGACTGTAAATAAATTAAAGAGTGTAAGTGACTATCTGGAGACTGTATAGTTTGATCATATTATGACAAATAAATATTTGTATGAGAAAATATTTGTATTATATAGATATGGGCCCGAGCTGCGAATAGTATGTATTACTAATGCTGGGTCAGAATTATTAACTCTGATTGTCTTATGAAAAATGTCATAATATGGGCTTACTATTCCGATAGTCAAATGATAATAGGGATGGATTGAGATAGTTTAGGCTTACTACTGACCTCGGTTGCCTTAAGTTTACCTAGGTCCTAGTGCCGGTCCGGCCCACGATTTTGGGTCGTGACAATAATAATATAATATATTTAAAAACTTTAATTTTATTGATTGAAAAAATAAAAATAATTTAACTTTGGTTGGTATATTAATTTTCTATTTAAATCTGAATTTCTATTATTCTATTGAATAAATTAAGAAATTATATTATATATTAAATAAGTTATATCTTAAATATGGTAAGAATATAATATCTTTAAGGAATTAAATTTTATTAATTGAAAAAATAAAAGTACATAAATGTAGTAAGAATATAATATGTTTAATTATTATTTTTAATAAAATTTTATTTTTTACTTACAATTAAAAAATAAATATACTTTATTATAATTTATTAAGAAATATATTATAAGATTTGATATACAATTTGTGGTATTATATTTTACATGAAAAATTAAGTTCATTAAATTTAAATTGTTATAAAAAAATTTAAATTGCTTGATAAATAATTTTATTGTCACAAATATATTATATACTCAATAATTTATTTAATTATTAAATTTAATTATTTAATTATTTTATAAAATATTATTTTTTCTATTTTGTGAATGTTGTTATATTTTTAGTGTTATAAGCCTTTCATAATGTTACTAGTTCATTTATAATGTGATTTGCATGTTGATTTTACTCATTATATACTCGTTCAATTTTATAATTTATATAATATTAAAGTATAAATTCTTATTTAGATTAAACTAAATACAATAAGTAATTAATGTTGCACTTCACATATACAATGAAATTTTGTAATATGAAAAGAAAATGATATTTCTATTTCTCCCTTTAATAAAAGAAATATAATTTTATTATTAATTAATTATATAAATCACTGTAAATTTGCATTTACTATACTGCAAATACTATAATTTTATACTTTCATTGCTTTTGTTGAATTTAAAAAAATTTTAAAGTATAATAATATATAAATGATTTAAATAAGTATACACCATGCTCTCCAAAAAATCAAAGAGAGATGATATATTTAAAAAAAAATTTTCAATTTCGTTACAATTAACTAATATAGTCTAATAATAAAGTGCCAGTCATATTTTAAAAATTCAGAACATGATAAATTAATAGAATTTAAGTTCCATTTTCAATATTTCAATTAAAGTTTTTGATTTACCCCCCTAAAAGCAATATAACATGAGAAAATATAATTAAAAACATAAAAAACTAAGAAATTATAAAAATCTTTAAAAAAGAAAACTCTATTTTTTATATTAGTCAAACGCTGTAATTTCTTACTTCCATTGTTGTTAAATTTAAAAAATTTTAAGATAGAATAATATATAAATGATTCAAATAAGTGTACATCATGCACTAAAAAAATAAAAAATAAACGATACATTTAAAAAAATTTATTTAACTTCATTGTAATTAATTAATATAGTCTATAATAAAGTGTTAACCATATTTTAATAAATCTCAAAACATAATAAATTAATAGAATTTAAGTTCCATTTTCAATAATTGAATTAAAGTTTTTGATTTACCTCCTAAAAGCAACGTGATATGAGAAAATATGATTAAGAACATAAAAAACTAATAAAATATAAAAATCATTGGACAATAATATTATAAAATCAAATAGAGAATATACATATACATATACATGTTTTTTTTGAGTTAAAATGCATAAAAAGTCTAACTAAAAAATTATTCAAAAGTATAAATGGAATTTTTTTTAATTACTAAAATGGATATTCAAAAGGATAAATAGACTTATTTTTTCTGATTAAAATGCATAAAAAATTAATGAAAATGATATATGAGGAATTCCAAAGTAAACTAAGGTTACTATAAGAAATCTCATAATTCCCTCCTTTTTCATATATATGTAGATTATAGATTATGTATTTAATTTATTATCTATTAAGTTAAAGAGAGCAAAATAATGCATACAATAAATATATAAAGTATGTAATATGTGTTAACATATAATATTATTTTTATTAAATATAACTTAAAATAGGAATCAAATCATGACTCAGAATCCTAATCCAATACGGACTGTTCGGACTCCAATATATATACCTAAATTTTGTCCTAAAGACGGGTTAATCACAATCAATCTCTCCCAAAATTTTGAGAATTTAACAATGTGTATTTACCTCTAACATTTAATTTAAATCCTAAATTAAATAAAATTCAAAAGATATAGTAAATAAAAGAATTTATGTTTTCATGTATAGTCTTATTGTTTAACATTAAAATAATTAAAAATAAAATATATTTATTAATATATAGTTAACTTTAATTATCTATTAAGCATAATATTTAAAATAAAATTTAATTGCTATGTACTTAATGTTAACTATCTATTAAGTATAATATTTAAAATGAAATTTAATTGGTCATTAATAAGGTTGTTTTACAACATTTTAAATTTTATTAAGGACATTATAAAAAATTCCATTATTTCTTTATCATTTTCACTTTTATATAAAATATAAATAGATAGATAAATTATAAAAAAATTAAAAAATTATATTACTTGCAATAGGTAAAAAGCAACGGGTATAAATAACGTACAAAGCAGGAATATTGAGAAAAACAATCGCAACAAATTAAAATTAAATAAATAAAAATTGAAGTAAGCAGTGGGACTATTCAATTCAGGTAAGGTGATGGCCCCAGTGGCTAGTGGCTAGTTGAGTCCACTTTGGCCTGCTTGTTAATAAGAATAAGTGGTTGCAAGTGGTCACACACAACACAACACAACACATCCATAGAGTTTGTTTTTGGTCCCCAAAGTGGACAAGAACAGTATTTTGGATTGGCTTTTGCCCTAAAATACATCCAAACAACACCTTCATTCATTCCCTTCTCCATTATTGTATCGCTGCTACAAATATATCTCTTTCACTCTACCAACTTATTTTTGGAAAATTCAAATGTAGAAATCTTGGAAAATTTTAAGTTGTTGTTTGGTATGGTAGATAAGAGTTGTGTTGCTTGGAAAATTTTCATTCTTACAAATTTGTGTATTAACCTAAAAACTGGTACTAACCAATAAAACAAATATCCTAATATACTGAAAATAATTATTGGTGACCTAATTTTCACGATTGATAGGACAATTACTTATTATGCAAGTCAACATATATTATTATTATTATTATTATTATTAAATGGAATAACTTGCAGGATAAGGTTGAAGAAGGCATTTACTTACTCCTCGAAGTAAGTATTTGGTTGCCAGTTTTGGTGAGTAATAATAAGCAACAAAGAAGAAGACAAAGTATGGCCCTTGAAAGTTGCAACTTGCAAAGTTGCAATCTATACTCCGATGATTGTTTATTAAAAAAAAATTTAAATAATCTAATCGTACATGCATATGGGACGCCACAATAAATCAAATTCAAATCTCTCTTTTTTAATATTTAAAAAAATAATAAAATAGATAGAAAAATCATAATACATATGATATGCGAGACATTCTACTACCTCTTATTTTATTTATCATAAAATGAATATATTTTAGAGGATATATAAAATGTATATTAAATATCATAAAATGTTAAATAGTCTTTACTTGTTGAGAAAATAAAATTATTAAATTTTAGATCATTTTATTATTTTTTTTACTTTATTTTGGAATAAAAAGAAAATTATAAGAAATGTTTGCCTTGTATTTTAAAAGAAAGATATAAAATAATGAAAAATTAAAATGTGAAAATGAAAGATGATTGAATGGATGTTTATATTTTAAATCATTTATTGAATAAAATTGTCTATTTTAATTTTTGTAAAATAATCTGGCCAAATACACCTAATTAAAAAAATATTATCATGTCAGACATATAATCGATAAAAAAAATAAAAATATTATAATAAAAAATTGACAAAATTCAGATACCAATTGTCTAATTGTGCGTTTTGGAAATGGTGACGGTTTAACCATATATAAGCCCGGTTCAGAAAAAAAAAAAAAGAAAGAGAAAAAAACATGCATAGACCGGTTCACTTATCTGAATCCAACTGAAATCAAAATCATTGGTCCACTTTTCTAATTGGGAAAGTGGGTATCCCCGTTTTGGTTCAGAATTAGAACCAAACCCTCAATTCCAGACAAGGATTTATTTTTGTTTTTACTCTGCGAAGAATAGAAACAGAAACATGTAGAAAACAATTCCAATTCCAATTTCCTAAACCGGTAAGAACCACCTGATTTAGTTCGGACTAATTCGAACTGATTTGATTTTAATTTGAAACGGCAGCTTGACCATACCCAACCATGTAACTGACGTGTACAAATGTCATAAAATCAAGTTGTCCCCCTCCTTTGTCAAATAAAATAATACTGAAAAAAAATTATAAATCTTTTTATTAATTGGAAGGTCCATAAAGCAGAAAGAACTTTTTGGTTACAATCAATAAAAACGTTAAGTTTTGAACATTCTACTTTATTTGATATTTTGAATTTATTAATTTTTTTATAAGGTAAGTTACACGTTCATTATATTTATTATGTATCATTTTTTTATCTATATAATATTAAAATATAAATTTTATTTAGATTAAAATAAATATAAATATTTAATTTATATTAGATTTTATAGTACAAATTACTTGTCAAAGTGCATATTATGTATTCAATTCTGTTTTCATATAATCAAGTTGTCTTAAAATAAAATTCAACCCAATCTCTTGACCTAATTCTTTAGTTCCTAATTTATAAATATAGATTTTTAAAATCTTAATAGATGCCCAAAAAGAAAATCAAGTCATTATTCAATCTCTAGTCCTTGACCTTAACTCCAAATTAATATCTATATATAACTATAATAAAAAATAATAATAAATTAGTTTTACTAGTAAATAAAAGAAAAAAAATGAGATGATGATTTGAATTAGTAACAGAAGTCACTTTGGCTATGGTAGTAGTATTATTTACCAAGTAAAATATATGTACATGTATATAAATTCTTAAAATCTCAAAATGTGACTCAAACAGAATTGTATAGTTCTAATTTTTTTCCTGTTTTCTGAACACTATTTTCTTTTAAATCAAATATATTTAAGATAAAAGAGAAAAAAATATCAAGAAAATTAAAAATATTTAATCATTAATAAATTATATATTTATCACAACGAGATATAAATCTCTTACTAAATTAAAATGATAATAATTACAAATTATTCGATAACAAAAAAATAAAAAATTATTATTAAAAATAAAACTCTTTCAAAACTCACACAAAAAAAAATTTCAATGTATATAAATAAATAAATAAATATATAAATAAAATATTATATATTTTTTAAATTAAAATTTTTAACTATTTATTATCTTAGGTATAATTATGTAAATTCTAATCAAAGATTTACCTTATAAAAACTATATCCAATCAAATCTTACAAACATAAAAAAATATTAATAAAAAGAATATACTTTTTTCTTCTTTTTTATCTCTCCTAAATAAAAAATTATATAGATTCTATTTGAAAATTTATTTTTAAAAAATACATTCAATCAAATCATATAAACACAAAAAAATATTAATAAAAAAACATATTTTCTTTCTTTTTTATCTATATCCTAAAAGAATTAAATATTTAATATATAAAGTATAAAAATATTTTTAAATGTATGATTATCATATATATTTATTAAAAATAAATTTAGCGAAGATAAAATTTAAATTTTTAATTGCTTAATTATCTATATATATTTATTTAAAAAATAATTTTTTTTAATTCATTAAGAGGCCTAATGAGATGAAATGACACCATGGATTATCAAGAAGGAATAATCATCCATTCACTAAATTAATAAAAACACTTGTGGTCGATAATATTTGAATTTGAAACATCTCACTCTTCATCTGAGTAAGAAAACATTATTAGTTTAAAAATAATTTTATAAATATATTAATAATAAAATGTAATTTTTTAATTGATTATTTTATGATATCCTAAATTTGACAAAGAGTGCTATCAAAATTCTATTATTCTCTCCTATTTTTATTTTCTATAGATTAATATCAGATGGAGCGTAAATTTCAAATTTAAAATCTGATGCTGAAATTTAGGAATTCATGCTTAAGAATAAAAAATGGGAATTCAATTAAATATTTGCCGCCCTCTCTCTCCCCTTTTCGTAATTAAATTTTTTTTCTTTTTTTTTTCATTGAAGAACAAAATCAAACATGTAGACACCAGAATAGACTAATTCTTGTCTTGTATAATAGCCCCTCCTCATATTTTTTAATTTTTATATTTTTTGTTAAATAAATTATATATCTATGTCTATTCTAGCATAAATTCATATTATTTATATTTTTGCTACTGGTGTGTTTTATCTCCAACTTGTGTGGAGTTTATGATCTCTCTATTTTATGTAGAGTTTTGTTTTGTTGTTTGCATTTGTTTGGTATATTTAGATAGGTTGCAATTTGTGGAGAAATTTTCAACCGTATGATATCTTTGTCTTTTAAAGTCTGGTAATGCGATATGTTCCTCTATTGAATTTAGCGGTTCAAATCATTTGTGATCGTTCGTAAGCAATTAATACATGGATAATTACGCTATGTACAAAAGATTTGGGGAGTTCATCTAATCAACCACTTTTGAATATCTATTCAATTTCTTCAAGCTCACCTTCTATTTTGATTAGGATTTCTTATTAGATTAACGAATAATAATTATTTTATGATTTTTATTTTATATCTGGTCTTCAGGAGAGAGGTCATTGACCAAATAAATAAGAATAAAATTTTTTATTTAAACGAGAGTATTTCTGACTATATACTAAAAAAAAGATAAAATCAAAATACCTTTTAAAGAATCCTTCCTATCATTGGTTTGGTTCATAGACAAGCAATTTTCGTAAAAAATAAAAAGATAAGAAGATTACTGGCTATTATTGGTTTGGTTCATAGACAAGTAATTTCCTATCATGGAAGGGATTACCAAATTATTATCCCCTACAGGGTAAAATAGCGTCGTATTAAAATTGACTAACATGTCAAATTTTTTGTTTTTGTTTCTCTTTATGTCTACATATAGAAGACAGAGGAATAATAGTACACATGAACCTGCAATTTCCTCCTTTTGTTTTTGTGCTTCAAATGGCTCGTAGCAGGAAATTGCGAGGGTGCTGGGTTTGTTACGTCACTTATGTCATTTTTATTTTTAGAGGCTTAAATAAATCTTAATCATTTCCTTTCAAAATAATTAAAATTTAATTTAATTATCAATTATTCAAAATAATTATAATTGAAGAATTAAAAAAAATGGTTAATGATAGATTGTTCAACTCTTTTTCTTTCCTCTCTAGTTTTCTAACTTTAGTCCTAACTTACTTCCTGCTTTCTACTCTCTCTTTCATTTTGTCTTCTTGTGTTTTTAATTTTCTTTAACTTTAATAAATTCAGATCTATTATTTCTATATATCTATCTTTTTTGGTTGTCTCCATATTTGGAGTTCTTTTTGTTTTTTCTCTGCGAGGGTTTATTATTAAATAAAAGAAAAAATGATAATTTTGGTGCAAATTTTTCATTTTCTCTATTTGGTGTCTTGCCGGAAAACATTTGCAATCAATTTGTACTCTAAAATATGCAATTGGGTGGCTATGGCCGGTTTGTATAGCCGGAAAGCTAAGTCACTCAATTTGGGATCTGATCTTAACATGATGGTAGCATATGTGGATGTAATTAGGCCACTTAAGCCCTCTTCTCATACAATTTTCACTTTTGCACAACTATCATAGTTAAGAGATCCATTCCTCTGTCACGCATTTCTTCATAATAAACCATAGTTAGGTTTCTTTCTCATAAAAAATATACACTTGTTATTAGAAAAAAAATCAAATGTCTAAGCAATGTCATGGCTCATCAATATAACGATGATAATTTAGTTCAATAAATAAATCTATATTTCACTTAAAGAATTATTGATTAAAAGGCAGCCAAAATAAATTTATTACTTCAATAAAATATTTCAATATCTACAAAAAGATTACCATCCTCGATGGAAAAGTAAAACAACGAGTTGTGGCGATTCTCTAAGTTTTACATTGCTCTAAATGAAAAGAATAGCAATGTTACTTGGAACATTTTTTCATAACAAGCACAAATCAGAGTACCTATATTAAAAATTAATTCATTGATTTAGCTTTAGAATGTGAGAAATTTCTAAAATGAACCAATTTCACTTAGTGTATGGTTCTAAATCAAATATCTTTGATAAATTTTAAAGAAAAAACTAAAAGCCAAACGACATTGGAGAACCATCATGACAGTTGGGTCTTCAATGTCCAAAAGCACAGATATTGGCACCAACACCAAAATCATCAATGTTGTTACCTAAAAACATAGTCCTTGCTCTTAATAGCAGTCCTATGGCATTAGACTCTGCTCATCTCAGAGTGGTGCCGAGCATTTGTGGTGTCGAAATTTGGGGAGTTATGGTTTTAGAAGCTTTAAGAGACAAGAAAATTTTTAAAGAAGAATAGATTAGTTTGAAATTGAAAGAGAGAGTGGAAAAACGGGTCTTAGAAGAACAGGTCCACATAAGCTGCCAACATGTTAAAAACAACAATTACTTATTTTTCTTTATTTTCTCAGTCATTAACATTATATATTTAAACTATTTAAAATAGTATTAATCTATCCAAAAGTGAATAGATACTTCTTTGCCTTTATTGGGTTTTATTAAAAAAATATCACTGTTCTTGTGTTCTAGAAAATTCGATTCGATGGATCTTGTTGAATACACTTCTTTAATTTCTTTCTTTTCGTAGCGAGCAAAATGTATTTTATCTGAATAGGGTTTCCTATAAAAAACAAGTAGCACTCCTTATGAGATTTGGAAAGTTATCTCCTGTATTGAAATATTTGAAAATGGGCAACGCCTTCCTAATCGTATTGCCAAAAACATCTGGTTGTATGCTCATTGGATATGCTGCTTCATATGAATTTCTTTTGATTAAAGTGATATACTAGAATTTAAAAATATTTTTTCTTTAATATCTAATAAGTAAAAGATCAAGAGATGATAATGGTCAAATCGTTTCTTTGTAATTACGTTAGCTTACGCTGTGTGTAGAGCGAGCAAGTGCACATAAATCTTAATCATAATAAAATATTTGAGAGGTACCAACAATTGTAATATATTTCCTGATATAACGGAAGGATACAATGGTCAATTGGATTTTAGATTTAACTTTGATGGTACTGCCATTACTTTCAAATTAGTCAAACAAACTACTACTATTAAGAATTTATTCGGTAAAATTAATTATTTTAATAATTAAATAATTTTTTATAAAATGTTAAAAATTAAAAATAACATGAATTAATTTTTTATATAAAATATTATTTTAATCTTTAAAAAATAATAAAAAATAATATTTAATATTTTAACTAATCAACACCTTTAAAATATACAGAATATATAACTTCAGAGTTGGCTAGTGCCGACATTTAATGGTTAAAAAACTTGCTGGCAAATGTTCTGTTGGGAAGGAAGCCAACAATTTTTATATCTATGCGTTGTGATTAACAAGTTGCAATAATCAATCTTTTATTCTTAATTATTCTATATTTTACCAAAATAATTAAAATATTTAAATAAAAAAGATAAATAATTAATCTGTAAATAGTGTTTTAGGGTATCATCGTCAAAAAGGTGAAAATAAGGTGCTGTGGTAACAAGTCGTGCAAGTTTCGAGTTATTTCTACATTAAGCCTTTTTTATTTCTATATTAAGGATATTTTTGTATGATACAATTAACTATGTAATAAAATGAGAATTACATTACATGACTGATTGTATTATTTGATTAGACTTTTTTTGAACATTGTAAAGTAATTGAAATTACATGTGTAATCTTCATCATTTAATTTGATGTAACATTCATTACATACATGTGTTGCTATTACATTAAGCACATGTAATACCAATTACATTAAATTACCCTAATAAATTTTACCATTTAACACTATCACCTCACAATAACAAACCACCACTTCTTAAACACTACTCGACCACTCCTACCACCATCTCCACTTCCACGACCACCACCTCTACGCCACAACTGCAACCATCCTCACCACCACCACCACCATCACTGCTCTACCACCACTGCTCCACCACCTCAACCACTACCAGCTCAACCACCATCACCACCTCAACTACCATCACCACCACCACCGTGTCACTACCACTACCACTATTGCTCCTCTACCTCAACCACCACCACTATTGCTCCACCACCTCATTATCACTCCACTGCCTCTATCTCAACTACCACCATCACCTCAACCACCAATCACACCACCATCACTACTCCACCACCACCACCACCACCACCATTGCTCCATCACCTCAGCCACCATCACTCCTCCACCTCAACCACCACCACTGCTTCACCACATCACCACCATCTCAACTACCACCATATTGCTCCACCATCATCACCACTAGTCCATCGCCTCTACTTCAACCACTGCCACCACCTTAACCACCATAATCACCACCAGCACTTTATTAGTATCATCACCACCAGCGCTTTACCACCATCATCACCACCACAACCATCACTTTGTGTTGCTGTCACCACCACCTCAATCACTTTACTACAACAATTACAACCACCACCCTACCACCACTACATAATAAGAGTTATATTTTGGTGTTTGATATGCAACACAAAATAAAAATTAAATTTTATTATTTTATTTTATTATAGAAATAGGAAGAATATAACTAAAAATATCAAAATACTCCAAATTTTGTATTGTAATTTAATTTATTTAATGAAAATATATGAAAAAAATTAATTTCTAATGACTTAATTAACTTCTATTTTGTCATATTACATTAGGGGTGAGTATTCAGTGTGGTCAATTCAGCTAATTTGGTTTCGTGAATAAATGTTCAGTTAAAAGTTCAATTAAAAAAAATTAAAATTTCGATGGTTGGTTAAAAATTGATTTAACCAAATTAATCAAATTAATCGACTCTTAAAATTACGTTATTTTGGTTAAATAGATAATAAAATTAAAAATTAAAAATATTTCAATTTTTATTTTTATTAGGTAGTAAATAATAACTTCGTTTAATTTTTATTTCAGTTAAAATCGATTAATCATAAATTTCAGTTAAATTTAATCAGTTAATTAAGTTTTTACTTTCTTTAACTTTAGTTTTGTTAAGAATCAAAATTAATTTAGACAAAATAATTCGATTAATTTCGTTTAAATTCAATTGAGTAAAAAAATTTTAATTAATTTATTTTGGTTAAAAATTTTATTTAAATTGATCAAATTGGCCGAACGATATCCTTAAAATTACATTTTTTTCAGGTTTCCTCCATTTAATTTTTTAGTTTAAATAAATTTATAAATTTAAATAATCTTTAATAGTTTAATATAATAAATAGTTTTTAATTTATATATTTCTTTCATATTAGACATGGTGGTGGTAGCGGTAGCGGTGGAGTGATGGTGGTAGAGTGGTGGTAGCGGTGGAATGGTGGTGATGGTGGTGGAGTGGTGATAGTAAATGAGTGGTGGTGTTTTAATTATATTACATATCTACAAATAAACATAAAAATTGAACGGTGATTACATTCTAAAAATTTTATCAATTATATTAGCAAACATAGTAATGAAATATTGATTATATTTCATTCTATTATATTTTTCATTACATTATATGTTTGATTACATTACATTGCATCCAACTAAATATAGCGTAAGTTTTTATTTAATTACTTTAAAGTTTTTGCACTTTTTCTTTTAAAGTTGATGTGTTTTTTTTAGTTTTGAGAAAAAGGACCACTAAGTTATGCATTGATACATACTTGGATGAGTTTTTACAGTTATAAAGGTATCATATCCACCTGATTTCTCTTAATTAACCAAAATATTAAACAATATATTAAAAAATTATCTTTCGTCTAAGAAATTAATAATTTTTCTAATAATTTTATCGATAAAATTTTAACGGCATTTAAAACTGGATCAAACTCTGATTCAGTGGACGTGGCAGGTTTTGACCAGTTCCACTTCAGCAGTCAGGATCCAATGTGTCACCAACTTATGACACAGTGGCATTAAAGATGTGTCGCTAGGAGCTTTTTTGTTTTCTATTTGTTGGTTACATGCATTATTGCATTTGATCACTTGGTCCCAACCCAATCGATGGTGGCTTGGCAGGACTAAGAGAGATGCATCTTTATCCTCTTCTTTTTACTGGTGTTTTATGAAACATTAAAGAAGTTGAGTTGCATAATCCATTCCCTCAAATGAACGAAGGAGCTAGAAATATTTTTAGTGAGGTCATTATTTAATTTAATCTTTATTAGAGAAAAATTAAATTAAACACTCTAAAATTTTTCACTTAATATGTATTTTTTTCAATTTTTTAATCAATTTAATCATATTTTATCAATATGTTTTTAAAAAGTTGACACCATACATGTTATGGCGTCTCAAACTTGGGATTACCAACAGTTCGAATTGCTCAATGAGTGTCCATTAAGAGTCTACTAATTACACAATTTTACCAAATTCTTCCAAGCTTGCATGAAATGAGAAGAGATTATTTTAACAATGTAATACTTAAATTTCGAAATTTTGAGAGTGGGGGATGAATGGCCAAAGAACGACCTTGTGCATGTGAGCTAGCCTGTTGTGGGGCCAATTAACAGCCAAATAAGTAACAAATTAACAGACTCTAGAAAAAGTCCGTAATTGACACAGAAAAATAAATTTGAGGTTGTAACGATAAAATTAAAAGTATTTGTTAAATTTACCAATAGCATTGAAATTCATATTTTTTTGGTGATTTAGCTTTGGTTTAATGGATTTATTTTCCCAAATTTTGTACTTTGTAATTTGTACATCCGCTTGAAACTTTAATTTACTCTAATTTGTTTGTAAGTACGAGATTAATTGCACCCTCTTTCTTATCTCCTTCTTCGTTAAAATTCTTTCCTTTTCTTCCATCAAAACACACGAATCAGGCATGCACATACGAAGGAGGAGCTGATTCTTATATCATACAACGGCTCCTCTCCCATTTTTCTCGTTTTGCTTTTTGTAAATTTTTATATTTTTATCAGATAAATTGTAGATTTATGTTTGTTTGGGATATTCCTATAATATTTATGTTTCTCCAAATAATTGAAGCAGCTTAACTCATTTGCAATCCATTCAAAATTATTCTGAAAATTGTTTATTTGCAAACAAACAAAAGAAAAAAGCATCTTTGATAACAAAGGTCTTGATAGTTTTTTAGTGATTCGAGGCATCATACCTTTGTTGAAAGGCCCTGCAAAGTAGATGTCACACATCTTTTTCCTGCTCCTTTCAAATTTTAATAATTAAGAATAGACCAAGCAAATCCCATAGGAGACATATTATTCTTCTGCCATGAAGAAAAAATCTGGTTACTTTTATGTATGAAATTGAGAACCTAGGCCAGGAATCAAATAACTTCATAAGTTACTTTTCCCAATTTAGAGTTACAGCATCTTTGTATGCTCAGATTACTTTCACCACCTCAAGCTAGTCAAGGCTAAGTACACTCTAAAAATTCACAAAGTCGATGCCGT
The DNA here is from genome assembly GCA_948099535.1 of Jatropha multifida. Classification (NCBI taxonomy): domain Eukaryota; kingdom Viridiplantae; phylum Streptophyta; class Magnoliopsida; order Malpighiales; family Euphorbiaceae; genus Jatropha; species Jatropha multifida. The sequence goes on from CANUEX010021850.1 coordinate 14,146, forward strand.
GGTGTCTATAAAATTGGCTTTTTTTCCAATAAGGAATGGCTCACCAGCTGTTTTAGGATGTGGTACTGAGCAATATACTTGGGAGTGCAATGACAATATGCTGTCTGAATCTGTCGCTGGTGCTGCATGCAGCCAAGTATGGCTTTGCTTTCTTGAAACCTTTAGTCTCTTTTCGGGGTTTACTGAAGCTGAAGGAGATGACAAAATTCGGGACAAGGAATGTAACTGAGATGTCTTTCCACTAGAATGTTTTCTTGGTCGAAACCTCTGGTTCACATAGCTTTTAGCTCTCAAGCTTCCTTTTTGGCTAATGATTGTGGGAAAAGTGACCGAGCTAACCCTTCCAGAAAGGACATCAGGGCTTTCTGCTTGCAATGAAGGGGTTGGCTTTTGTTGTAATCTATTCTTCCATACCAGAAATGATTGTTGTAACCCAGATGGAACCTGCAAGCCAGAACTAACAAAGTCAAGTATCAAATTGAAATAGTTAAGTGGGAATTACCGAATGAGATTTTATAACTGTTCCTATAGATCAGAAGGAGAAAACTAAAACATGCACCAATCAAGTGCCAGAGCACCCTAATTAAAACCAAAATGTCCATATCAAAGTCCAATGAAAATATTAGGCATCTTCTAGGAGACCCAACTAATGAATATCCAAGAAATTCCTAAATGATAAAATTGAGGGGCAAAAAAAAAAACTATGATCTATATGTAACTATTTAAGTAGGAACACAACCATTTTCATGATTCGATGATTAAGAATACCTTAGTAAATCTCTGGTTAAGCGAGTCATTTCACAAATTAATTATTTTGTTTCGAATTAGTCTTCAACATCTACAACTACAATGGATAACAATCACATGGAAAATAAACCAAAAAATTTTTGGTTATAGAACTTACAGATGAAAGAATGCTGCTGGAAGCAAATGACAATGTACATGAAGAGAAAGGAGTTTCCCCAGGCCTATTTCCTTTCTGATCTTTCTTTGTTGGGCCTTCATCACGGGTTACAGATCCAAAACTTGATGGTGTAACATCCTCCTCCTCCTCCTCCTCATCCTCCTCTTCCTCACCCTCTTCTTCCTCTTCAGCCATAGGCTTCTGATCCTGGGTAGGTGAAGCAGAAGTATCCTCTTCCTCCTGCAAACCCATTGCTGCCTTTTCCTCCTCTTCTTTTTCTTGCATCTTCAATTCCTCATCCATATCCTCAATGGCCTCTTCCAAAGACAATTCAGCCTCTGCAAGTGCTAGTTCTTCTTCAAGGAGCTTAATTTTCATCTCGCCAGTTTTCTTCTTCTCTTCAGTCCATTTCTCTAGTTTGTCAAACACTGGTTTGCATGCATTTTCCACTGCCGTTATAAGGCGCTGCCATATATTTTCTTTCTCCACCACGGTCTCTTTTCCATAAAACTCATCAAATCCTAGAGGTAGGAACTGAACCTTCTCTGGATCCACATCTTCTCCATCTTCTAGAGGAGGTTGCCAAAACAAACGAATCCCATGTTCCTCATCCTCAATGAAATTGATTATTCGTCCTGTTCTTGTGTGTAGGATAACTGGATCTTCAGTATATATGAGTTTTGATGGGTCTTCAGGATCAGGTTCTGGTTCTTTGTTAAGGATGACAAATTCAGGATCCTCGTCTGGTCAAAGAAATGTGGAAGATCATAAAGTATCAGCAAAAGGCTAGATTGAAGAAAAGACACCAGATGACGGGAGAAATAAATCAAAAAGGCAGGAGGCTTAAAACGATTGGCTTGAAGCAGGAGAGAAATAGATCTATTTTCGTTTAAACTTCAAAAGAAAATTAGTTTGAACCATTTTGTCTAACATTAGAACTAGTAATTACATGCTACTTGTTCAAACAAAATGTCATCAACTTTTCAAACAAATGCATCCAGTAACCTACAAAAGCAGTGAAGCAAAAGACACCCAAGTCATCTTTGGAACTTTGTTCATCACAATGAAAAAGGCCAATGTCTTCTGGTTGCCAAGATGAAAGAACGTAGAGGATGAGCTTCCAACCTAACTGTTATCCTATACTATCAAGTTATAGGGCTCAAATCTTTTTACTAACCTAAAGCAGTCAAGCAAAACAAAATTACCAATATCCAGAGCCCAGGAATTATATTGCATGCATTGGGAGTTGCTCATCATGCTGTCTACTGGAGGGTGTGCAAGGTAAGAGCTTTGACAAGCAAAAAACCCTTTTCAAGAGCAATGAGCTACAAGAACAGGTTGGCTTAGCTATTTATCAGTAAGTTTTCAAATGAAAAGGAAACCTAATATCTTTTCCAGATAAGGAATTCTACCAATTGGCTTTTGCTTCACAAAATTTAGCAAAATAACTGAAGTAGGCTGAATTGATCAAGGAATAAAATAATGAAGTTTCAGGAAAAAGAACCACATGAAGCAGAAAAAGGAACTTGTTTAAAGCTTTGAATCCTGATAATTAGAGAGTGCAATGGCATTTCTGCAGTTCAATATAGCAAAAGCAAAATCCTCAAAAGGATAAGGATCCACGTACACAAGCATGACAGATACAAGGAGAGAGATGAAACCTTTAGACCACCAATACTCGAGTTCGGCAGGCATAGGTAATCTCAGTGGAGCTTTATAGAAGGAATTTAACCACATTTCTCTTTCCTGATCCACATCATGAACATATCTTTTCCAAAGATCAGGGACCTGCCAGTTGAACACAGTTGTTACTCGTACTGTGCATGATCTAAAAACTAAAGAAGACAAGGAAGAAAAGAAAAACCTTCACTTACTTCATAGAACTGGTTGACGAAGCCTGGTGCCATCCACACATCTTCTTCCTCGTAGAAATAAGGATGCTGGGGGTCGCTATATGGACCCCTCTCTTCCCTGACCACTGTGGGCAAAATGCTATAAGTCATTCATAAATTAAAGGTCATAGAATGAATAAATGCACAATAATTGTATGAAACAAAATAAAACTTGCATGCAGTTAAGAATAACAAATAAGAGTCTGAAATTGTTTGTTGTAATTCCGTCTCAAGATATAACTTGTTCCATCAAACACTTCTAAATCAATCACCAGGATTAAATTTTTTTTCCCCCCAATAATCAGATAGTAACCAGATCAGTTATAATTTCAAGTCAGGTATCTTATATGTTCAGTTGCCTCAACATTCCCAGTGCTCGCATGCATTGTGCTCTGTAATTCAATAATCAATATTGCTATCCTTTTACGAAAACAAATTAAATGGCATAAATAGACATACTTCCATCTGGTTTGTTAACAAACATCCGAGCCTTGGCAGCTGCAACTTCTGCTATTCCTGCATGCAACTGAAAGAACATGTCTCAGAAAAATACATTTAAGCTGGTAAGATTTATTTGACTTTAAAAGAAAGAAAATCATAAGATACCGCTGAAATATTATCATCACAATCGGTAGCTTCATCCACAAACTCCCCAAAGTAAAACCTTCCCTACACATGTATAAAATGCAGTTAGCCACTAAAAGGTAATGCCATTACCTAGCAATTTCCAACATTTATGTGAAGTCATAAATAACTTGGAGGATAGTCCTAACTTCCAGTATTTACGCAAGCACAGATTTCTTAAAATTTCAACTTGCTTGTTCAGTTGGACCCAAGACATATAACATTGATAAAGCAACTGCCCCTTGACTCATTCACTAAATGTTAGAGATCCTACAGGACACCAAGAGAAGCAGAGCACAAAAAAGCCAGAGCATTTACAAAATTAAAACAATAACTATTCTATGACAATTTTATCATTATATTATGCACATCTTGAGCTACAAAGTTTAATCTAAGTTCAAGTCATTTTAAATTAAGGCACAATATTTATGAGAAAAATTGGATCTTTTTTACTGTAGAAGACTAGAAGAGAAATGAACATCGATTTCTACTAGTCCTGAAACTAGTGCTCATATTTCAGGTACCTACATATAGTACACGCTCATTCACTTCATAGACACCACATCCATGCATCCTTCCATGCTTCCACTCGCCCGCATAACGGTACCGACCTTTTTCCCTGGCATACACTATTATCATTCATCAGTAATCCCAGAAAACAAGTCTTCATAATATAGAAGTACTTGTGTGTTTTCATGACATCGAAGCAAAATGTTTTACAATACTCAAGCACCTCCGTTACCAAGATAAGTAAGAATTTAAAGACAATTCAAGTTGACCACTATGTTATGAACATATAACTTGCTTTTGTCTCATTTTAGTTTCTTAAGTTCCTTAGACAAATTGCACTGACAACGTGAAGTTAACAACTGCTTAAAGATGTTTTCCATTGACGAATGTTTTGTTTAGGGCTGATTTATTGCAATCACCTTAGGAATTCAATTTTCTTTTTCCTGTCATCTTTGGGGTTGCATCAGTTATAATATTTTTGGTAAACTCTTAAGGTAAAAGCACTTCATTTAGTGTCCTTGTCAATGAAAGGAACAAGAATAGGACTAAAACCACACTATCAACTGATGGAACAACAAGCTCACAGCCGCATTTCACACTCTTACTAAGATTCATTAAACGAACAAATTCTAACTAAATAAGAAAAGCTACATTTCTTTTACAGAAACATTGATGCAAGTTAAAACACACAGATAGTGATCACATTGATATTAGCAAGGCATGAAGATTTGATTACAGCTAAAAAATTATTTAACAAAAGGGAATAATGTCTAATTGGGGAAAAAACCATAGCATGATGATTAAAAGAAACTTACGGTTTCTCCCCAAATATTTTGATCCATTCATCATTTTCATAAAAAGGTATTTCATACTCTCCTCCAGCCAGACGAATGCTATCTTCAATATCCATCTCCAGCCATTTTTTGTCTTCTGGTGACATAAAATCTCTTGATATTATATGCCCTTCAGCACGCATCTTTGCTTCAAGCCTTTGAAGATGGATGAAAAACAACTTGATTCATTTTATATTGCAGAGAAAATGACGCTATAGAATGTAATTGTTAAATACTATTGTGGTGAAAGATAGAGAGAGATAATAAACATACTTGGAACCTGGCACAGGTTCTATATCGGGAATATCAACTTCAACAACTCCATGGCCTTCCATGTTATTCCGGAGCCATTCACCTTCATACCTAGAGTAAGGAAATAACCACAAATTCCAAGCAGAAAGCTTGACTATTTGGTGAGTTTAGAGACTCTAAGCATTTAATTAAGAGAGAAAGAGAGAAGGGGGAAGAAGAGGGACAGGAAAGAAGGGGAGGGGGGGTAACAGGAGGAAGGAATAAGCCTTGGACAAAGGTTTTGTTACCAAAATAGCATGTCCAATGGCAATAAATTGAGTTTCTAGTTTCCCCGACTATCCCAAGACCTTAACCCAAATTTTTATCAATTGTGTTGCGGATTCATGAGATATAGTCATGCATGTATAGATCAACACACATGCAAATTGAATCCAAATTTGTGATCTTCCATGTGTTTATTATTTCATCCCATATCTTAAAGTTCCTGTTCTTTCAAAACAAAAAAATGTTTACATTCTTACACATACACCAGAGTTTTAGACAGCTCTGAGCTACCATGCAGCTTTAAATTGTAACAAATTATTGACAGCAACATTCCATGTAAAGGTCTAAAAAGCAAGTGCAGAAGCTTTTTCAGTTTTTAAACAATATAATTTGTGCAATATTATGTAGATACGCATTGCAGTACTTCACTGCTACTCTTCCGATATTCATATTTCCTCGTGCTTTTTTTCCTAATTACTGCTTGTAGCAATGACTACATGCTATACCATATGATTGTATTATAAGGGTAAATAAAAGCAGAGCTATGATGTTTAACAGAGTACACACAAACCTGACTAGACCCTGCTCAGCAACGTAAACACCCTTTCCATGAGCCAAGTCATCCCACACAGTGCCTTCATACCTTGACAGTACCGAAATAAAAGGAAATGCATTAAAGAGCTATTTTCGAACCCGGTGCCTCTAGTAAGGGATAGGAAGGGAGAGGAGCAAGATTGCTCCAAGACAAATGTAGATATCTCCCCTAAAACCAGAATAACAACCATAACCTCATCCTACCTATGAATGGATGATAATGAAAAGAAAAAAAAAAAATCAATCCATTAGAAAAACAATCCAAAACAAAGAAACAAAAGAAAGGGGGGAAACATGCATTTAGAGAATCCATGTGAGTGTTTAAACGATGCCCTATCGACCTCATGAATCACTCATCGAAGTACTACATGAACCTGAACTACTTGGCAAAAAATAACAACGACGGAAAGAACAACAAACAGGATATGAATTCAAATTAACTAAAGGCTCCAATATCTTAACATCTAATAAAGCAGAACATGCATAATTCATAACTAGTGGTAAATACACAAAAACAATCAACTAACAGAATACCGATTTATCTATATGTATATCATGTGGTTCAATAGCAGTGGCATAAGCCATCAAACATAATGCAACAGAGTGTACAATTTTTTTTTTTTGGACAAGAAAAAATAACCTTTGATAATTCAAAAAAAAAAAAACGGAACCCAGACGAAGAACAAGCAACATACGAGCTTCCATCAGGGAAAATGTAGCTAACCCAAGTGAGGAATTCTTCAATTCTATCCAATTCCTCAATAACCGCTTTGGGATTGGAGATATCATAATGGTTATCAGGAATAACTGGGTACGGTGGTCTATACGGCAGATAAAAGGGAGCAATAGGCGGGTCTCTCCCTGCCTCCTTCTCCTTCCTCATAATCTCCCAATCCTCCTCATCTGCCCAAACTGGGTCCCACCCAGGTTTCGTCATTTCCAATGGAGCATCTGCCCATAGCTCTTTCAAATCCCCCTCTCTCCAATTCTCCTTGTCCTCAGGAAAATTAAACAAGTCCCCGTAATCAGTGTAATTTCGTTCCTCTTCCTCTTCACTCTCCTTGATTTGCTTGCCATCAAGCACCTGTGAAAAGCGAGCAATGTTGATTTCCGGTGTGTTATCAGACGGCGGCGGCTCGTCGCCAGGACGAATGTAGGAGACAGTTGCTCCTTGGCCAGGTGCATAGTCATAGTCATAGTCGTAATCCGAATCTGAATCAGAATCGGAATCTGTAGATGAAGAGGAGTGCTTCTCTGCATCTGGGTCTTGGTCTGCTGGTTCTGGTTCTGGTTCTGGTTCTGGTTCAAGCATTGTGTCTTCTAATGAATCGGTGAGTTGGGAAGGCGAGTCATCGTTAGCCATTGTTGAGGAAAGGGAGATAAGAGAAGAAAAGGAGTAGAGGAAGGGGTTACAAAGGAAATTTTATCCGAAGATAGCTACTAGTAAGCATGGGAAAAGCAAGTGAGGGAAAAAAGGGTTTTTTGAGAGGTTTTTGTCTGCTTCCGCTACTAATTTTTGAGCTTTTGTCATTTCTTCTTTGATGAAAAGTGAGGATCTTACAAAATGCAACTCTCAAACCAAAGAAAAAAGGGCCGCAAGCCCAAACAGATGATTGGGCTTTAGAGTCTTATTGAATTTTAGGCTCTGAATTAAGAAACTTTTAGAATCCATTAAATTATTGACATCTAAGACAACACACAATTTATGTGCAAAAATTTAACTCGATTTTATTGAATTCTTGTTTAGGAATTGTGAAAATTCAGTCCATTTTTATTGAAAAAAATTAAATTGAATTGAATTCTTATTTAAAAATTATTTCAAACACCATGTAATCAATAATGAATTCATCTTCTTTATTTATTTAAATAACATAATATTATAACTAAAAAACAAATTATAACATTTATGTACTTTGATCAAGTCCAGTCTAATTAAGTTTAATTATTGCAACATCAAATTTAAAATAATATAATTCAAGCTATTCCAAATTAATATATATATATATATATACACACATGTGTGTGCTCGCGACGTGCACGCGCATATAGAGAATAATGAGATTTTCAATAATACATTTAGAGTCCGTTTGGAATAAATGAATTTCATAAAATTTTATGAAATTCATTTAGAAATCCAAAATTTTATATTTGGAATGAAAAAAAATATGGATTTAAATTTTATGAATTCAATTCCATAAAATTGGATTAGTTTAGTTCAAATCCTATTAAAATTATTGGAGTTTGTAAATGAATTCCACTAACATTTATATTGATTAAATTACCACTCCGCCTTAAATATTATTGACTAAATTGTCTCAATTTATTTTTTTTAATATTTTATTTAAAGAGTATGAAATTATATTGTATATGACTAATCCAAATGAATTTTTAATTTTAAATCTATTTTCATCTATTAATAAAAATAAAATTTAAATATTTGCAAGGAATTCGATGATTTGAAATTTTAAAATTTAATTAATTAATTATAATAAAATATGAGTGATTTATTTGTATTAGTATTTTTATTAAATTATTATGTCAATGTTATTTTAGTAAATAAAGATAAATAAATTTTCATCTAAAAATTATTGTAAACATAATTTTGTGTAATTCAATTGAATTTTTTATCTTAAATTGTAGCATATTAAATATGATAAATTCATTTGTAAATGAATTTTACAATCATAGTTCACTTATTTCAAACGATACCTCAATGAAATTTTTAATATTCTAAAATAACCTTAGTGATAGTCAATTAAAAATTAAATTTTATTAATTGATTGGATATAATTTATTAAGATTATTTTTAAATAAATACATACAGATAATTAATATTTTCAATTTTCTTCTTTTTTTTTCCGTATCAGACTGTGAATGAAATCAATTATTTTTTAATATAAAAAAAAAAAAGGAAAGGAGTAGGTTTTGGCTTTCCTCTTCTCTCGAAACCGGTTTGCTATCTCGCTTGACATTTCTCAGAAAACAAACCCTCACTATAATGAGACATTTAAAATTTTATATTTTGTTTTTTAAATATTCAATTTGATTCTATTTTGATTATAATATTTAGAAGAGAGATAAAAAATAAAAAAAATATTCTTTTAATTAAAAATATTTTTATTTTTATTGATTCTTTTTAAAAAAATAGAATATGCATAATTAAATCTTTAAAAATTTAAAAATTTTTATTTTTAAAAAACTATTTTTAAATACGACGAATATATTTGTGTGTACGAGATGATGAACAATTAAAATTTTTAATTTTAAAAATATATAGAATATTTTGTTGTTATGTCCATATATGTATATATAAAGTTGAAATAAAGAAAAATTTTATAAATAATTATTTTGCCTTTCTAAAATATTTTGATTCAATGATTAATTTATTTATTATACAATTAATTTATAATTAATATATATTTAAAGATGATTGTTAAATTATTAAAAAACATATTTTATATTATATTCTTCATATATGTTTTTCTTTTAGTCAAGTTTGAAATTCATAATTTAACAGTTACATACAAATAGATAAAAAATCATGCTATGTTTTTTTTTTTACTTTTTTTTAAGATAAGAAGTAAATTTACTCTTGAATATTATATATATACATTGAAACATATTTGTTAGGTGATATTATAAAATTGTTCATTTATAAGTGTAATAAATTTAGATAAATTACATTAAAAATTGAATTGGAGTACGTGCATAAATATATACACGTGCGAGCAGGCGGCTAAGAAGTGAGTGATGGCTTTTTTTTTTTTTGGGCAGCTAGAAGGATTTCAAGAATCTATATTTATAAACTAGAGCTTGAACTATTAAATACATATGATTATGTTGAACTTTATTTTGAGATCACAAAAGAGGTAGAATTGCAAGTAATTTATAAGATAAAATAACATGTAAATTAACTACTATATTTATTTTAATCTAAATAAAATTTATATTTTAATATTATATAAATAAAAAATTGAACAAGTAAAAAGAATGAGTATATAACGAGTATAGTCAACGTATAACACATGTTATTAAAAGAATTAGACAACTATTATAAATAAAAGTATGAACAGGAAGGAACATTGGGTTTTTAAAATGCCCACATAGACTTTTAATTTTATTGATTGATTAAAGATAATTTAGTCTTTTTTATTATATTAATATTATAAATTTAATCTTATTCTAATTAAAAATTTGACTTTAATCCTATTTTAATATGATATCAATTTATTATTTTTATTATATTAATACGGTAAATTTAGTCTCATTCTAATTATGAATTTGTCCGATCATAACATTATATATATGTTTGGTTTTAATTGCTTTTAACTATAAAAAATTTGTCCCTTTTAACTATCAAGAGTTATTACATCAAGCTTTTACTAATTTACTATTATTGAGTTTATAATCATGTTTTATTCTTACAGTTATAACATTATATATATGTTTGGTTTTAATTGCTTTTAACTATAAAAAATTTGTTCCTTTTAACTATTAAAAATTATTATATCAAGCTTTTACTAATTTATTATTATTGAGTTTATAATCATATTTTATTCTTACAGTAAATATAATTTTAACTTTCTCTATTTATAAATTAATGGAATAATCTTTATTATATATATATATATATATAATTATAAACTTCAATTGCATATATAATCATATGAATATGAATATATGTACGAAAAAATTTTTCAATTCACGTAGCATTATTATTATATACTTAGGTTTTCATTAATATAAAAAATTAATTACATTATATAAAAATAATATATATATATATATATATTACATATTATAAATATAATATATTATTTATTATTATTGAATATTATAAAATATATATTGAATTTTAATATGATTCCTATTTAGAAATATTCAATTTCAATTTTTAATTTTAATATATATTTATTTTTATATAAAATCAAAAAGGTTAATTATTAAATTGGTTTAAATAATAAAATATGATTTCTAAAAGAAAACCAAGTTAGCTAAATGGTTTGTAAACCATGAGTCATTAATAAAAAAATAGAGTAGTCAAATAAAATTATGAAGATTTAAATTAATTAGTCTATCTATGAATATAAATTATGATATTGATGTAATGAAACATAAAGGTAAACTAAAAATAAGAATATTAAGAATTTAAATAGCAATATAGAACTGAAAATAAATAATTAAAGTACATTGTGTTATTTATTTATAGGTTGAGATAAACCTTACAGAATGGCTTAAGGGTTTTAAATAGAGAAGAAAGCAGCCTCTCAATGCAGGTGAAATAACCCATTAATTTATTTTTAAAAAAATTTTTATTTAAAATTTAGTTGTAAATTTTCACCAATGAGAATTGGCAAAAAAAATAATATTTTATGCCGCGAACCGAATCGAAAACCGAATTTAAATAGTCTAACTCAGTCGAAAAATCCTTAAATCAAATGAAAATAGGTTAAATCATTGGATTAGACCAAATCGGTTCAAATTAAACCGAAACTATTTAATTAAAATAAATAATAATAATAATAATAATAATAATAATAATAATAAATAAAACAAAATAAAAAAAAAAACAGAAAATTTCTTCCTCTCCCTCTCTCTCCCGCTCACCCTTCTTCCCCGACAACCCCCTCTCCCTCTCTTCCGTTCGCCTCACACCAGACAGCCACCATCACCACCTCCCCTCCAAGCATGAACCGACAGTGAAGGTCAGCTCCTCCTCCTCCTCCTCTTCTTCTTCTTCTTCTTCTTCTTCTTCTTCGCGCGACGCTGCTGTCTCTTTGACAGTAGCTCTCCTTCAATTTTCGGTGGTTTTCTGCAGTTTCCGGCGAGCTTGGACAGCAAGGTGAGCTCGAAATCCTTCCCCTTTTGCTATAGATTGATTCTATTGCATTAAAATCTAGTAATTTTTGAAGATTTGAGAATTTGGAGTTTAGGGTTATAATTGAATAAATTTGGGTAATTGATAAAATTAGACACTAGATGATAAAATTGAGTTGGGAATTGAAGAGGTCATGAAAATCTGAGTGTTTTGATGTTAATTTTGCAAATTT
>CANUEX010021860.1:0-18587 GCA_948099535.1 Jatropha multifida
GAATATAGATATAAATAATTATCATAAATGAATATTAATTTGAAAATATGATCATTATATATAATTTTTTAATATTTAAATAATAAAATTTAAATTTAAATGATAAAAATATCAATTATTTATCTTTTTAATTTATTAAATGTATTTTTTTAATTTAGTAGATGCTATTTTATTAGCTCCTTTTATTATTTTAAATCTATTTATTAAGTTTAATGTTTAGATTTTCCTTTAACCTCCGACACAAATAAATAAAGAAATAATAATAATAAAGAAAGAGCAAAATAATAACAATAAATAAATAAAATTGACATTTTATTTATAAACATAAAAACTACACAAATAAATTGAAAAAAATTCATAACATATATACTGAACATCATAAAACTAATTATACTAAGATAAAAAATAAATTATCAAAATAATAAGGTATAATTGATATCAATTCTTTTTCTGCTATTATCTTTTCTCTATATCCGCTTCTTTCTGTATACATTTTTTTCTGTATACAGATCATTTCAAAAAATTAAAAAATTATAAAAAAGAAAAAAAACCAAAGAATTAAATTAACGTTACTGTAATTGGAGAAAAAGATGCGGTATTTATACAGATTGAAGTTATGTTTATCATCTTTTTGTTAATCAAAACCTGAAAAATAACATTAACATATACATGAAAAAGAAACAAAACCTATAAAATTGAAACAAAATAATTGAAAAAAATAATAAAAAATAAGAAGAAAACCATCGTAAAAAATAATCATTGAAAGAGGTGTATATATACAAAGGTATATTGATAACCAGTTAGCCACGGTCATTTTTGCACCACCACGTGGCTTATTCTTAACCAGTCAGCCACCGTCATTCTTTCACCACCGTGTGGCTTATTCTTACCAGTCAGCCACCGTCATTCTTTCACCACCGCGTAGCTTATTCTTACCGGTCAGCCATCGTCAAGGTCTACCTTATCATGATACGCAACATTCCATTATATGGTCATTGTCCCAATCGAATAAACTAAATATAAAAATAAATATTATTATTATTATTATTATTAGTATTATTATTACTATTAGTTTCTTTTCTACTTTTTAATATATTAAATTTTAAAAACTAAAATATAAATTTGAGTGCCAAATTTTATACAATATAAAATAATCATTCGATATTAAATTATTAAATCGATTGTGAAGCACTGAAAAATTTACACTGGACAGGAATGATATGGGATTTTCGTTTTTCAATTGCCTAAAATATGTTTGGTAAAATTAAGTTTCTGTAAAGCAACTTGTATGGAAATAACTGATTGAAAAATATTTTCATGGAAAATATTTCTAAATGATTTATCTTCTGTTGTTTGGTTATAATATTGAAAATTAATTAAAAATATTAAAGTCTTTATCTATAGACAATAAAAAATATTAATAACAATAGAAATTTTATAATTTAAAAATTTATTATTAAATATGAAAAAACTACAAAAGAAAATGTAAATTATCGGCCATCGATGGAAGGTGGTAGTGGTCGATTGAAAATAGTAAATGGTGATAGTGATTATGATGATTAATAAATTAAAAAAATATAAATTTATAAAGTTTATTAATATCCAAAAAATATTTTACTCTCCCCAGAATAAGAAGTTATTTTCTTTAAAAAATTATTTAATTTCCTTTGACCAAAAAAATATTTTCAGTTGAGTTATTTTCTTGAATATTCCAAACAGCAGAAAATTATAAAAAATACGTTCCTATGAGTTACTTTACAAAAACAAAAGGAGCTAAATGTTTATTTTTTGAGTAATTTTTCATAAAATACTAAAAATTAAACATTATGTGAGTTATTTTTTTTAATAAAATATTACTTTAATCTTCAAAAATTAATTTAATTACTATATTACTGAATACTATAAAAATAATAATATTTAATAGTTTTGCCAATTAAAACACTAAAAATAATTTAAAAACTATTAAGGAACCCCGAGTAAGATAAAATATTCCAAATGAAATGCTCACATAGGTTCATATAAAGAGATGAAAGTAAGCCAAACTTCACTTGCTAATTTATATTCCTCCTGTCCCATTTTAATATATTAGGAAATTTTTTATTTTTTCAAAAAAAAAGAAAATAATTAGAATATATTAATTTTATAAAAATATATAGTATTATGTCTAAATTACTTTTTTCTTAAAAAAATAAAAAATTATTCATTTGATTTACTACAAAAGCATACTTTTGTATTTTTAAAATACTTAAATTTTTCTCTCTATTTTGGCTCCATTAATCGATCAATACCCTTTCAACTATTTTTCAATTCTTTTATCGTCAAGCATTGTGATTAATTCTGTTTCTCCCTGGTGGGTCAATCTGAAAAACTGATGAACTGATCTTAAAACTAAATCGATTTTGCTTTTAAACTATTTAAGGAAGAAAACCGGATTGAAGCAGCTGCCGTTCTTAAACTAGTTGATATGCAAAATCTCAATTAATTCTGAGTCGAATTTTTTGATATTTTTTTATTTTAAATTATAATTACTTAATTAATGTAAATTATTAATCTTTTATACTCCTTTCGTCCTATTTTATTTATATGGTTTGACAAAATACGCATATTAAAAATTTAATGAACTAAAGTTATTTTGCCATTTTTACCTTTACTTATTAAGATATTAATAAAAGTCATTTATTTAATGAACAATCATAAATATTATTATGAAAAAAAATAATTTTCTGCATATCTAAATTTAGAAACTTTGCAAATATTTTCGGATATTAAAAAAAAAAATAACAAGCAAACAAAATGAGATATAAAAAATAATTGAACCATTAACTCATTGATTAAACCCATTCGGTTCTTTTAGCCGGGTTAATGTTCGCATCGGGTTTAATAACATTGCCATCAAGTCGACATATTTATGACCTAAATAATCTTTTATCATCTTTCCTTTGAGCCCACTTCAGCTTTCTCCCTCATCTTCAGTCTCGAGACAAGCAAAAATGCTTTTAGAACCCTAATCTACTCTAAAATTCTCTCAGTCCTTTTCAAATCATGACCGCAATTCCTCCAATTAGTGAATATATCTGTAACACAAAAACTGATGAGGAAATCATCGCTTTAAGGAAGAAGCATTCATGGTGTGTGAGTTTATGGGACTAAAAGATCACTTTGATCCACATTTTTAATCGTCATGATGATAGTGAAACCCCTCGATACTCCTTTTATAAGAATCTGAATTCTGATAATGTCTCAGATGCAGAGAATACGATCATATGGTCTTCCATCGATCTCGCTGGTACTGATGATTCTAAAGAAATGATGCCAACCAAAGATAAATACAATGACAATGGCAATGTTGCCAGTGTATGGAAGTGGTTTTATTTCATTAATCTTATATTTTCTTCTTTGATTTGAGTAGTTAAATTAGTTCTATTTGAATTTCATTCATTTCGAAACTTGGAAACGGTAGTTAAACTCATAAATCTTCAAACAATGAATAGGGAAAGAAGCTCTCAGAAGATATTTACAGTGCTGCTCATTAAATAACACATATAAAATTAAAAATATAATCAAATAGTAAAGAAAACAAAAAAGGAAAGGAAAAAAAAATAAATTAAAGGACTTAACCTCTATTCAAAAGAAATTGTGAGTTACCTTTGAGGTAGAAATTAGTAGAATTTGTATAACAAAATGTTCAATTCAACTAATCATAGTTAAGTTTTGCATTCAAAAATTCAAAGTCAAGGTTTGTTATTTATGTTAAGATGATTAGATTAAATCAATTTTTAAATCACTTTACGTGTTGCAACGATTTTTTTCCCTAAAATCAAATTAATGTCTAAATATTACAATTTCGAACTTATATTATACTTCCACTCTAATTTAAAATTTAAGATAGAAAAATGAATAAACAATAGAAGTGATGGGACCCACGCTTCACGAGACTTGAGTTAAATTTCAAATTGTCATCGTTACGTTCATTAGCTGATTTAAAAAAATAACCATGTGGAGCCACAATTGTCATACAAATATTTAATTACCCTCTCAGTTTTTTTATTTAGAGATGTATTTATTATATAGAGAAAGTTACTTTAAATAGTAACTTTAAAATGTAAGCCAAATTAGAAGGATTAAAATTGAATCTTAAAAATCGAGGAATGTGGCAAATATAAATATTTTGAGTACTTAATGCATGCGTGTTTTCAACTCACTCTTTCATTTTATTTTATAGTAACATTGGTCATTTTATAAATTTAGCCATATAAATACAGAGTTAGCCATTATTTATATATTTGATGAATATATGTCCACTTTATCATTGTAAATTTATCCATAACCATTGATGTCAAGGACGAGTATATATTATGCTCAGTTAAGTTTTAAAAATGGCTATGTTTTGTTTTTAAAGGTATTGACGTGTTTTGATTATTGAAAAAAAGAGAAACCAGGATACAAGAATCATTCAGTTTAATCTGTAGTGGCACGAGTATTGCACATGAAATTAGAGTACCATTTTTCAAAAAGGTGTTACAATGATTCGTGTAGTTATCAAAAGAAATATTGCCTGAAGGCCATTCGATGGTGGATAATTTTTATTCGAAAAAAATTAATTTGGAGATTAGGACTACCAATGCAAAAGACTATTTGTTGTCGAAATAATTATATGATATACTATGGTGTTTGACTTTAAATTAAGAGTATGCAAATTTTGTATGTAATCGTCCAAAAAATTAAAGGCAGGGTCAAGGGATTAGTAAAGTATAAAGAGAGAAGGCTTTGAAGAAAATGTATTATTTCCCTCTTGTTCCTTGTCTTCAAAGGTTATATTCATCTAAGGAGACAATTGAACACATGAGATGGCATGCTTGCAAGAATATGAGGATGGTTTGATGACTCATCCTTCATACTTTGAAGGCTAGAAAAACTTTGATAACAATCATCCTAAGTTTGTTGCTGAGATGAGAAATGAGAGATCAGGACTTTGTGCTGATGGCTTTCAGCCGTTCAGCCAATTAAGACAATAATATTCATCATAGCCTTTCATTGTCACACTATATAATCTACCATCCTCAATGTGTATGAAAAAAGAATACATATTTTTGTGTGTTATTATATCTGGCCCTAATAGTCCGACATACAAAATTGATGTTTTTTTGTAACTTTTTGATTGTCGAATTTAATGATTTATTGGGGGGTTGAAACGTTTGATATTTCGGCTAATCAGAATTTCATAATGAGAGCTGCTTTGCTTTGGACCATTAGTGATTTTTCAGCATTTGCTTTGGTTATTCAGTGGCAAAATATTTTGCAACGAGTACTTTTACGATTGACTAAGGTCTGTCTCAAATCAGTTGCTAAATAGAATTTGCAACTAATTTCTTAAAATTAACGGCTGATTTTTTGGCCGTAGTTTAACAATTTTTCGTAGTTAAAGACGATTCATTTGAACTTTTTTTAAAAAAATTTAAATGACGGTTCAATTGAACTTTTTCTTAAAAAAAATTAAATTTATACGTTTTACTATCTAAATAAATAATCAGTCCAGTTACAACTTATAAGTATTTAATAAAATAACATTATATATTAAAATATTTAATAAATATAATTTTATAAATAAAATATCCAATGAATTAAAATAATAATTTAAGCGCAATAAATTTTTTTACAAAGTGTACGGCAATTTTCTTTTTATTGGTTTTTTTTTCTTAAAAGACGTGGTATGCATTTCTTAAAAACATTGATTAGGAGGTCTTTTTTATTACTGTTCTATAGTACCTATCACATTTACAATTTAACATTTGTTAATAAAATTATTAAAAATTTATTTAAATTACAATAAATTCTTGAATAAATTGATTATATTATCTTTAATTTAATATTAATTTTTTAAGAAAATTATTAAATTAAAATAATAATTATTAGACATTATAAAATATAAATATAAAAAAATATATTTATCGCTCCTTAAAATTACAAAAGTGACAAATATTTTAAAATAAGCTATTTTATTAAATATAACAAATATTATAAAACAGAGATAGCATTTATCATTATTGTTATATTTAAATACTGTGAGCTCGAAATCAGATCATATGGAATGAAATGTTGCACTTTCAGGAATGTGTAGAAAAGTTCCACCTGTTTTCTAGTTAAGGTATTAATCTCTTACTTCAAAGATTAAAGTAGATGTTATCCAAGTCTAATTAGTCTTCTCATTTACAAGAGTTTTCAGGTTTGAAACTTTTGAACGGCAAGCATTTTCAGGTGATGTAAGCTCTTAATGTTTTTTGGCTTGTAATAGATAAATAGAACAAAAAAGAATAGACAAACAGCTAATTAAGCAAAGGAAAATATGCATTCGTACACATACATGAAACGTGGAAACTCGAACCCATACCCTGAATATGGAATGAATGTCTCTGAGAAGACAAGAGCACAGAATCCAACATGAAATGGGCAAAGAATATAAGTGGAAATGGTAATGATAATACAGTGTCCGGTGCTTGGCTGTTGAATTAATGATAATATTAAATTTAATTATTCCATCTGAGAATCTCACTGATTGGAAGGTAGGTGAGCATTGTCTCCTATCTGATAATGATCATTGATCGCTTGGCAACAGAAACTGAAAAATACTTTTCAGACACAGATATCTTTTCAATCTGCTAACATCCTTCACAGCATGTTTATCTGTATCTGTGAAATCCACTCATCGTCTAACTCATATTTCCCACGTGGAAAACCGGTTGGTAGCAAAACAAAACAAAACAAAAATAATCGTAAATACTCACCTGGTTATTTAAATCTTTTGATCTGATATTGTAATATATATAAATATTCGTAACCTAGTATTTTTTTTTAAAATACCAGGTTAGAAAACTAGAGAGTATGCTATACATATATTATATTTGAGAATAAATTATATGCCGTTGGCCCAAAATAAAATTATGAACCACTACAGGAATAGCTCTCATTTGAACTCACCAAACTGTTAAAAACACGTATAATCGAGAGATCTCGAACAGCCTTCATATATATATACACACGCACATGTGAGAAGTTAATTATTAATTTAAGAAACCTAACAGCTATTAAAAAAATATTTACGATATTTGTCAAAAGATTGAGGAGTTAATTGTTAATTTATAAAAGGCAGTGAATCGTAATATATGTTGTAGAATGGAATTTGACTAAGATTGAAACAAGTGAACTAATTGTCTCAATCTAAACAATTATACTATTTATATATTTGAAGTCATGTCACAAAAAAAACAAAATGTAATGAGCTTATTATAATAATGTGTTATAATAGAAATTTGCTATACATAACTCACGAGTTACAATTGTCTCTTAACGGTTGTCACCTAAAACTATATTTATTTATATAAAAACAAAAGATTGTAGTCACATGGATTGGAATATTTGCAAATAATGCTACCTTTCAATCCCTTCTTATTTCTCACTCATATTTTTCCTGTCATACATATCCCATACTATTCCCATCCATTTATCATTTCACGAAAGAAAAACTATATTTTCATTTCAAATATATATTTATTTATTTATTTATTTATTTCGCTATCCTTAAAAATTTTTATAAAATGTCGACTTGAATATCATATATAAAATAAATTTTTAATCCGTTTAAAAATATTATGAAAAGAGACAGTCGTGAACTCTAAAATAAAATTAGTCTCATACTTAAAAAGAATAGCAGAATTATAAAATGAAAAATAACATTTAATACATATTCATCCAGCTAGTTTATAAATGAAAAACAACATTTTGGCTATTTAAACTTGATTTGAAAAGTCAAATTTTACCTATATGTAAGAGAATTACGTAAATATTTGGCATCAACTTGGTTTTTAAAATTTTAATTGAAATATTTTGGAATTTTTTATGCCATTAGACCTTGAACTGTTAAACATTTGTGGACGTGTTCAAATATATGTGGGTTTTGCTTCGGTGTCCGGCCCAATAAAAAGATTTGAGACTCCTTCATACTCAAGCCTAAGCCCAAGACAAAGCCCAAGCCCAATCCAAAACATGTTCTTTCCCCTGGGGCTCGGGATGAGCCGACTCAACTACTTTTGTTCTCTAGGATCACTTTATTTCATATTGATTCATGACTGAGTCAATTTAGAAAATGTATGAAAACTTTATTTCATATTACAACACCTCCCCCCTACCTACATTGTTAAACTCATTTGCTATGTCCTCTATTGCTAGGTGTTCCACATACATATGAATTATACCAACATCACACTCATGTAGTGCCATTTCATAAGTGTCACTATCTTTCTCTAGTATCTTAAGCCCATCATGATCATCTAAATGAGAGTTCTTCCAATAATACCTAAGCAACCCTTCTATACCATTCATTTGAAGCAGGTTATCTATATGAATTAGACTCATTCTATCTGCATTACAATGCCCTAATACTAGCTCTTTCCCATTATGGCATCCCCACTCACCCATTTCCCCACCATAATGCACTGTAATATCAAAATCTAGTGGGTCATTATCAGTAATATCATCTGTGACAATGCAATCAAAGTTTAAGTATTAGGTAGTTAAAGACAGTAATATGAAATACCTATAATTATAATAATCAATTCATAATTTAAATTCATTAACTCAAAAGCAACAATCTCAGTAGCATAATATAGCCATTCAATGCAAAATATTGCAAATAATTAGCAAAAGTTGGATAACAATCCATGTGTTCACATCATACATTTATTCCATGGCATACAACTCAGTCCCTACTAAATAAGGGATCTCATGCATTTATTACAATTACAATCCTATTTTAAAATATTTTTCACAATTTTATGAAAACCATATTTTGAAATTTTTCAATATATTGCATACAATTACAATATTTTATCATAATCTTCCACACCCCACTAACATTCGTCATTTTCCCTAATTTTTTTGAAATCCTAATTTATAATTTTTAAATAATTAAAAATTGGCCCTACATACCTCTGTCTCAATAAAAAAAACTATACTTGGACTACAAACGCATAAAAGGACGACTTAAAAAGGGTCTTAGATAAGAGACAAAGCAAGATTCCTAACCTAGTGTGTTTGCCGCCATCGTTCACTTTTCTTCTTAAAGCGCTACATTGTTCTTCTTTTGCGTCTTCTTCACCCTTAGGTTTCACTCTCTATCTAGATCTAAATCAAAATCTTGTCTTTTCGTTGCTTACCAATCTAAAGAAAAACTAGAGAAAAATCAGATAGAAATGCGAGAGCAGAACCAAAATAGAGAGAAAAAGAAGAAATGACAAGGGAAAGCTAACGGGTCAAATCCATTGAACTGCAAAAGGCTCAGTCGCTTCACCAAACCAACGGGTAGATGAGGGAGAAATTTTTCGCTTCACACGAGCAAGAGAGAGAATTTACCTTCCCAATGTGCCATGTCATTTAAAATTGCTTATGTGTCAATTTTAAATGTGCCGTGTCAATTTTACCGACTCCTTATTGGACGGAAATCCACTGTAGTCACTTTATTGTTACAAATGTCAAAGTTGAGTCAGTTTTAAGAGACACAATTAATATGGGAGATTACAAAGTGATAACCTTATGAGTTGAGGGACATTGAGTGAAATTAAGCCATTCGTTTTGGATCAAACTCACTCAGACTCGTACGATTTTATTCTTGAACTAGAATCACCTCATAGCCTAAAAAGACTTAAGTGGATTCGGTCCAAAGCGGACAATATCTTGCTAGGCCTAATCTGTTACAGATACTTTAGTTGTAAAAAAAATTTTTAATACTAATTTACGAAAGTTGCTAAGTTTATAAATTTTGTTCTTTTTTGGGCTTTAAAATTAACAAATATTAATGAAAAATAAAAATACGACATATATAATTAATCATTTTGTTGTTTTGGAAGTGTATGTTATTAATATTATATTACAATGAATAAATATTGAATTGTTCTTCTGAAATTTAATATATATAATAATATCAATTATTTTTCTGATTTATCTTCTGCCCTCTTAAATATTTATTAGATTTTATATTATATAATAATATCAATTTTTATATATTTCTGCTTATTTCGTATTTTATGCAATATAGTATTTCAATTCACGTGACATATGTCTGATTTATGGCTGCAATGGCATGCATGCGGATATTATTTTTTTTTTTAGGGGAAAAATAGGCAAAGTTGCAATCATGCTTTAACATTTAAATTTTGTGATAATTCAAGAATATTTTTCTACAAGAAATTGCCAAATGAAGAAAAAAGACAACTGAGTTTGGTAGAACCACCATAAATGTTTGAGAGAGTCATAAAAAACAATCACGTGTAGATTAATAATGGTAGATGAATAATAAGGACAGCAAAAAAATATTAAAATTAATCCCAAATTATAATTAATACACGAGAACTTATATTTTTTAAAAATAATAATGAGACCCGTTACTTATAATTTTTTTAACACTTTAGTTTTTTTTTTAAGTAGCGTTTTTTAATTATCCATTGACTGAGAAATTGGTTTCTAAAATATATTAAATTGACTGTGTGATATTTAAAACTATAATTTCACTAATATTTTGATTTAAAATATACAAATTAAAGTATTAATGAATATATAAATTAATAGTTAGCTCTTGAAAAGAGATTTTGATAAGAGGGGACAAAATTAAATAATTTAGACGGATGGGAAACTCTCTAAGAAATAAAAACATGCCCACCTAACTAGCCAGAATTTTTGTGGACAAAATTTTGAACCCGGAGGAATAATATTTGAATATTTAATGAACCGAAATAATATTATAAACTCTCGTTCTTCAATTCTCACGTAAGTAAAAATAACTATATCTGATTGGCTAACTTAACGATAATTTTGGCTTAATAATAATGATTTATATAGTTATTTTTTTTATTATTATAGAAAAAAATTTTCTCTTAATATAATAAAAAATTACAATTAAGGGCCAGTTTGATTCAGAAACTAAAAGTGACATAATTTTGGATCTACTGATTGAAATATTTGTCTGTAATCTTAATTTAAAGAAAAAAGGCTTTTCTTTTTGCCTTCTTTTCCCTTTATCTCTCTTTAACACCCTCTAGAATCAATCAACAACAGTGGTCGTATTTGCACTATTCATCAATGCTGATGACACACGTGGAAGAAAATATACCATTATTCATCGTGGCAAGACAGTTAAATAATTAGTTACTGTTACCTCTTATTGAAATTGAACAGTGATATTAAATATTAATATAAGAGTATATTATAAAAATATAAGTAAAATCATTAAATTTTGACGCTTGTTGAAGAGGGAGTGGCATTTATCGAGAAGCCAATTGGGTGGCCGATTCTGCTATTTTGTCCAGTAGAGGTTTACAGGTTCTTCCTCACCCTTCTACCTTGTTATCTCGTTTCTGCTATATGGCCAATATATATATATATATATATATTTGACCGTACAGCGGCCGCATATTAAAAAAACATATTTCGCTGTTTTAGTAATCATTAACTATTTTAATAACTGTCAGCTATTTTATTAGTGGTTAGCTATTAAATATTAAGATTGTATTTAGTAATAATTTTTTTGAGTAATTTTTAAAGTTTTGATTAATTAAAATACTAAATACTGCTTAAAAATTGTTCGATAACATGAAATTTGCATTAAATTTGAAGGTTAGGATAGCTTTTTTTGAAAAATTAATTCATATAACGTTTAACTTTTAGTTATGAAACGCTGCTCAAATAGCTAACAACTAAATGCTATTAAAACAGCTAACAGCTACCGCCACAACTAATAGGTGTTAGTACTCAATGATTATATAGTGGTTTAGAATAAAAGTATTCAATATAAATAATTATTTGATGAGCGGTTTAATATAAAATAACATAAAAGATATGAAAACAAGAAATAAGTTAAAAACAAATGATGGATACAAGTCTCATAAAAAAATTATAAAATGCTAAGTGTTGATGAGATAATATTTAATAAAGTACTGTCTCAAATTCTAAACGTTAAGGTAGATGTTGTATTATTAAACGTATAATTAATTAAAATAGTGTTTTAACCTATCAAAACACTTAATACTACTTCAAATGCTGCTGCCGAACAAGACCTTAGTCACCAACTCTAAATTGGAGAAATAAGAAACCTTGCAAGTCATTAAGATAAATAATATAATTGGATCATCTTTTCATTGTAAGTTATAAAGTGGAGACTTATTTATTTGCATTAGTCTTAAGATAAAAAAAGACTAATCAAATCGTATCTTATTCATTTGCATTAACCAAGATTTAACACTTGAGATCGTATTATATACAAATTAATAATAATTTCTTCAAATTTTAATAATCTTCTATGCAAGAAATGAATATTTCATTAGTCTTAAGAGTTGACCTTAGTTACTAACTCAGTTTGTTTTCTTACCATTAGCCAAGATTTTTTTTTAAGAAAAATATGAGATATATCATCTTTTTCCAAACATACAATTAAACATTATAGGGATTCCTTAGTTAGTAAACTTATTAATTTTTTTTAGTTTTGTATTTTAAATAATAATAATAATAATATTGGACAAATTAAACCAAATTTAATAATTAAAAGTTTTAAATTTTAATTAAAAATTATAAAAAAAATATATTAAGAGTTTTTTGTAAAATATATTTTTTCATGGTTTGAAATTAGAATCGTGAATTCTAATTTTAGAAAATAAAGAAAAAAATCAAACAATGAAAATACGATTTTGATAATGGTTTGAATCAGATACCATTGATTACAGTATGATGGCAATTTTAGCTCGGTTACGGTTGGGTTTCGATTTGAAATTCAACCTTGGCGGTGCCTGCTAAAAGGATTAAAAATCACACGTGCAATAAGGCAGGTGATACAACTGCAAATATTAAATAATGAAAAGACCGCGTGCAATAATTATAATTAATGTATTATTTATTATATTTCCTAATAAAGCAATATCAGAGTCACTGTTTCACTACATTGCTGCACTATTTAAAGGGTTCCCTCCTCTTCCCCACTATCAAATCAAAACCACACCAAAAAGATAAACAACAACAGAAAATGTCTCTATCAACTCTAACTTCTCTCAACCAACAATGGCTTCCAATTCTTGCAGTCTTTCTTCTTCCAATTTTCACTCTCTTTCTCTTCAAAAGCAAGAAGAGCACCGAAGGTCTTAAACTACCACCAGGTCCAAGACAACTCCCCATTATTGGCAATCTTCACCAGTTAGGCGACAGGCCGTATTACGATTTTTGGAAAATGTCACAAAAATATGGCCCTGTCATGCGAGTTAAATTAGGTAGAGCACCTGGTGTTGTTATCTCTGGTGCAGAGGCTTCAAGAGACGTCATGAAAGACTATGATATTGAAACTTGCAGTCGCCCTTTATCGGTCGGGCCTGGTAGACTGTCATATAATTTCTTGGATGTTGCATTTTCTCCATATTCTGATTACTGGAGAGAAATGAGAAAGTTGTTTATTTTTGAGCTTTTGAGTATGAAAAGAGTGCATATGTTCTGGTATGCAAGAGAAGAGCAGATTGACAAGTTAAACAATCTTTTAACAAATGCATACCCTAATTCAGTTAATCTTACAGAGCTAATATTTAACGTGATTGATGGTATTATGGGTACTGTTGCTTTCGGAAGGAGCTATGGACAATTGGAGTTTCAACAAGGTTTTGTTAAGGTGATTAGTGAAGCTATGGATATGTTAAACAGTTTTCATGCGGAGGATTTTTTCCCTAGTGCTGGAAGATTCATTGACAATTTAACTGGTGCTCTTGCTAAAAGAGAACAAACTTTCAGAAACCTTGATGGGTATTTTCAGAAAATTCTTGAGCGCCATCTGGACCCAAAGAGACCTAAGCCTGAACATGAAGATATTGTCGATGTCTTGATTGGTCTGATGAGAGACCAAAGTGCTTCTTTCCAACTCAGTAAAGACCATCTCAAAGCTATTCTCATGGTATGAAATTCAATTTTTCTTTCAAATAATGTTCTTGTTTTTTAATTTCTTTTTTGTATATCTCCAGGCTAATCTTGTAAAATTATAATACATTTTTCGGCAGGATATCTTTGTGGGTGGTATTGATACAAGTTCTGTGACAACAGCATGGGCATTCACAGAGATACTAAAGAATCCAAGAATAATGAAAAAAGTACAAGAAGAGATAAGAGGAATCGTTGGACCAAATAAAAACAGAATAGAAGGAAGAGATCTTGATAAATTCAAATACCTGGAATTAATAGTAAGAGAAACCTTCAGAATACACCCACCAGTCCCACTTCTGATCCCTCATTTTTGCACCAAAAAAATCAAAATTGGTGGGTATGACATTTTACCCGGAACAACAATGTTCATCAACACTTATGCACTTGGAAGAGAACCATCTAAGTGGGAGAACCCTGAAGAATTTTACCCAGAAAGATTTGAGAACAGTGATGTTGATTACAGAGGGTCCTACTTTGGGTTGGTCCCATTTGGAGCTGGAAGAAGAATTTGTCCTGGTCTGGCAATGGGTACTACAGCAGTTAAATACACATTGGCTAATCTTTTATATGGGTTTGATTTTGAGCTCCCTAATGGACAAAAATTTGAGGACTTTCCAATGGAAGAAGCTGGTGGTCTCACTATCCATAACAAGCATGATCTTATACTTATTCCAAAAAAGCACAAGTGGGACTGAGATTTTGTGCCGTTTTTTATGTTTGTTTCTCTATTTTAGACTTGTTTTTCTTTTTTTCCCCTTTTGATGTCATGTATTGTAGTTTAATAATAAATAAATAAAATAGTATCACCATTAAATTTCCTATATTTATGTGTTAAAATTTATTGTTATTAATGATTATCTCTATATTTAATTAGTAATAAAGGAATTAGATTTGTAATAATAAATGAGTTTAAAGTTAGATTTGATATTAATATGCAATCTTGAGTTTTCACCTCTCATTTATGTTAATTTATATATATATATATATATATATAAATTGAAATAAAGAGAAAGTTATAAATTTTCTCTTTATTCAGTATTTCATTCGTGAGAGAACGATCTTTCTGGATGACTTGGGATGAATCGATGGACTCTAGAAGCTTCATTTTCTTTTTTGAGATTTTTTTTAGTTTTTTTTTATTTTTTATATTTTGATTGGATAATTTTTTTTAGTTTTCAAAATTAAGCATAATATATTTTGAAGAATTATATTCATATTATAAATTTTTTTGAAAATTGAATTTAATAAATTCGATCTTAATTTTTTTTTATTATAAATTTAATCTACTTTTATTTCTTATGTAAAACGATATTCAACCTAGCCCTGTTTTTATCTCTGGTCTCTTGTAATTAAAAGGATTTCTTCATGAGCCTTAGAGAAATTAATTCAATCATTTTCTATCAAAGTATTGTAATTTTTCCTTTTCTTTCATTAATTTATATATTGTGTATGTATTGCCATTGCTTTTGTTTTTTCCTAAAACACTGTCACAAGCTCTAATGCTTGTTAAGATAGATAAATATTATCTATATATATTTAAAAATAGAGCAGTTTGTATTGTGAAGATGCTAAGTGTAAGCATCTGAAAAGGCCAAACGTTATCAGGACAACAATTATTTAAGATAATTGTAAAAAGATAAGTTATTTTAGATAATATCTTTATCAAAATAATATCTATAAAAAAAATTATTTCTAACACTAATATATTAATATAAATTTATTTTTTATTATAAAATAATTAATAAGTAAGACATATTAATATTAATATATTAATATCTATAAAAAAAGATTATCTGTAACAAAAATATATTAAAATAAGTAATCTACACAATTACGGATATAATTTTTTAAAAAATAACACATTCACACGCTTAGAACATGCTATACTAACTAAATAATATATTAATATTTCGAGCAAATATACAATCATTTATAACAAATCATAAACATAAAATAAAATAAAACTTAATTTCTTATTTCAACGAAACAAAAATAAATTTAAAAAATACACTTCAATTTTAATTAGTAAATAAAAAAAACTTTAGTTGTTTAGCTTGATGTATGAAATAGTCTCATATGTTAAGAGTTAGATTGCACGAACACAGAACAATAGATATGAGAATGTACGAGATACGATAATTTTTTAAAAAGTATGACATCCACACTCTTATGGCAAAATACAAAACAAATAATGCATTAATATTTCAAATAAATAAATAATCATTTGTAATAAATTATAAATATAAAATAAATAAAAATCTTAATTTCTTATTTCAATGACATGAAAATAAATTTAAAGAAAAAAACACTTCACTTTTTATTGATAATTAAAAAAATATCTTGATTGATTAACTTGATATATGGAGTAGTCTCATATACCAGGAGCTTTGTTGCACGAGGACAGAACACAAGATACAAAATGTACATAATTTAATAATTTTTAAATAAGTAGGACATCCATATACGTATCACATATTACACAAAATAAGTAATACATAAATATTTCAAATAAATAAATAATCATTTACAATAAATTAATATTTATAAAAAAGATTATCAGTAACACTAATATCTTAATATATTGATATGAATTTATTTTTTTATTACAAAACAATTAATAAGTAATCTACACGCTTACAGAAATAATTTTTAAAAAATAAAACATTAATATGCTTAGAACACGCTACACTAAATAAATAACACATTAATATTTTAAATAAATATACAATCATTTATAATAAATCATAAATATAAAATAAAATAAAATTTAATTTCTTATTTCAATGACAAAACAAATTAAAAAAATACATTTCATTTTTAATTAGTAATTAAAAAAAATCTTGATTGATTAGCTTGGTACATGGAGTAGTCTCATATGTAAGGAGTTAAGTTGCACGGACACAGGACGCGAGGTATGAGAACGTACGAAATATTATAATTTTTTAAAAAATACGGCATCGTAATCTTAAGACACATTATACAGAACAAGTAATATATTAATATTTTAAATAAATAATTAATTATTTATAATAAATTATAAACATAAAATAAATAAAAAATTTAATTTCTCATTTCAATGACATGAAAACAAATTTAAAAGAAAAAAACACTTCACTTTTTATTGGTAATTAAAAAAACACATTGATTGATTAGCTTGATATATGGAGTAGTCTCATATATCAGGAGTCAGGTTGCACGGAGATAGGAGATAAGATAAGAAAATATATATGATTTAATAATTTTTAAATAAGTAGGACATTCATATACTTATGATACATTATACATAATAAGTAATACATTAACATTTTAAATAAATAAATAATTATTTATAATAAATTATAAACATAAAATGAAATTAAGGTTAATATCTACACAAAAGATTATCACAAACACTAATATATTAATATATTAATATAAATTTATTTTTATTATAAAACAATTAACAAGTAATTCATTACAGAAATAATTTTAAAAAGTAAAACATTCGCATGTTTAGAACACGCCACACTAAATAAATAATACATTAAAATTTAAAATAAATATACAATCATTTATAATAAATCATAAAATAAAATAAAATAAAACTTAATTTCCTGTTTCAATGACAAAAATAAATTAAAAAATACACTTTATTTTTAATTAGTAATTAAAAAAATATTGATTGATTAACTTGGTACATGAGATAGTCTCATATGTCAGGAGTTAAGTTATACGGATACAGGATACGATATATGAAAACATACAAATACGCTAATTTTTAAAAAAGTACGATATCTACACTCTTAAGACACACAATACAGAATAAATAATATATTAATATTTTCAATAAATAAATAATTATTTGTAATAAATTATAAACATAAAATAAATAAAAAAAACTAATTTCTTATTTCAATGACATGAAAATAAATTTAAAAAAAAAACATTTCACTTTTATTGATAATTAAAAAAACACCTTGATTGATTAGTTTATGTCACGACCCAAAACCGTGAGCCGGACTGGCACTAGGACCTAGGTAAGCTTAAGGCACCCGAGGCCCGTAGTAAGCCTAAACTATCACAATCCATCCCTATTATCATTTTACTATCGGAATAGTAAGCCCATATTATGACATTTTTCATAAGACAGTCAGAGTTAATAATTCTGACCCAGCATTAGTAATACATACTAATCGCAGCTCGGCCCATATCCATATAATAAAAATATTTTCTCATACAAATGTTTATTTGTCATAATATGTTCAAACTGTTCCTATCATACAGTCTCCAAATAGTCATTTACACTCCACAATTTATTTATAATTACATGATAATTCTATTACAAACCAATATTTATTTAAGTATCCTAACTGCAGAGTAAAATAAAATGTGCGGAATATTCTAAATATTAACAGAGAGTTATACTAACATGATCAATCCTCTGCGAAGAAGGAAGCAGAGTCTTATGGACCAACAATATCCTTATTTCCTGAAAAATATTTATGGAAGGGGGGTGAGTTTCACTAAACTCAGTGAATAATAATAAACAATGCAAACTCATACATTCAAGCAGTATGCTTTCACAATATAATAAATGACATACTTCACAAGCA
>CANUEX010021885.1:0-35889 GCA_948099535.1 Jatropha multifida
GGGCAAATTTATCCGATCAATGTTGAAACCCTGGGCCCAGCCTGGCTGCACGCCTCGCTATTGCCGCTGCTGGCAACGGCGCAGGAAGATAAACTCACCGCCACGCATAGCGCGGTGCTGTCACCGTTTGATCCGGTGGTCTGGGATCGCAAACGGGCAGAGCAGTTTTTCGATTTCAGCTATCGTCTGGAGTGTTACACCCCGGCGCCTAAGCGGCAATTTGGCTATTTCGTGTTGCCGCTGCTCCATTGCGGGCGGCTGGTTGGGCGTATGGATGCCAAGATGCACCGCAAAGAGGGCGTACTGGAAGTGATTGCGCTCTATCTTGAGGACGGGGTTAAGCCTGGCCGCACGCTGGAAAGGGGGCTGCAAAACGCCATTACGGAATTCGCTCGCTGGCAGGGGGCCCGGAGGATCACGTTTGCGCGTCTGCCGGATGGGCTGTTTTCTGCCTGCCGCAGCGGTCTGGAAATAGACGCGGTGTAAGAAATGAATGTGATAAGCTTAATTTATTAATTGTCGGTGTATCAGGAGGAAAGATGGATCACCGTTTGCTTGAAATTATTGCCTGTCCGGTGTGTAACGGCAAACTCTACTACAGCCAGGATAAGCAAGAGCTGATCTGTAAAATCGACAGTCTGGCCTACCCGGTGCGGGAAGGCATTCCGGTCTTGCTGGAAACCGAAGCGCGTTCGTTAACTGCGGAAGAGAGCCGGCCATGAGTTTCGTTGTGATTATTCCTGCGCGTTACGCCTCCACGCGTCTGCCGGGAAAACCGTTGGTGGATATCAACGGCAAACCGATGGTGGTGCACGTGCTGGAACGCGCGCGTGAATCCGGCGCCGATCGCATCATTGTGGCAACGGACAACGAAGAGGTAATGCGCGCGGTGCAGGCGGCTGGCGGCGAAGTCTGCATGACCCGCGCCGATCACCAGTCCGGAACCGAGCGTCTGGCCGAAGTGGTTGAAAAATGTGGCTTCAGCGACGATACGGTGATAGTGAATGTCCAGGGCGATGAGCCGATGATCCCGCCAGCGATTATTCGTCAGGTGGCTGAGAATCTCAGCATTCGCAATGTTGGTATGGCAACGCTCGCCGTACCCATTCACAGCGCGGAAGAGGCGTTCAATCCCAACGCCGTTAAAGTGGTGATGGATGCCGAAGGTTATGCGCTGTACTTTTCCCGCGCTACGATCCCGTGGGATCGTGACCGTTTTGCGCTTTCCTGCGAAACGATTGGTGACACCTTCCTGCGCCATATCGGCATTTACGGCTATCGCGCCGGGTTCATCCGCCGCTATGTCAGCTGGCAAACCAGCCCGCTGGAGCAAATCGAAATGCTGGAGCAGCTTCGCGTGCTCTGGTATGGCGAGAAGATCCACGTTGCCGTGGCAAGCGTTGTGCCGGGTACGGGTGTGGATACGCCAGACGATCTTGAACGCGTCCGTCAGGCGCTGCGTTAAGCCTTTCATCCCCTCTGTCCGGAGGGGATTTTCCGTTTCCCGCCAAATTCCTGCGCTGTTTTGATCTTACCAGGGTGACATCCGTCCTGCGGGCGCTCATTATAAAAGCAGTCGTTTTTGTGAGGGCATTCTGCTATGGAACAACTGCGCGCTGAACTGAGTCATCTGCTGGGAGAAAAATTGAGCCGCATGGAGTGTGTCAGCGAAAAGCCTGATTCTATACTCTGGTCGCTGTATGACAGCCAGGGAAATCCGATGCCGCTGTTGGCCCGGAGTTTCTCTACGCCAGGCATTGCTCGCCAGTTGGCCTGGAAGATCTCAATGCTGGCAAGGAGCGGTGCAGTGCGGATGCCGGTGGTATACGGGGTGATGACACATGAAGAACATCCCGGCCCCGATGTGTTGCTGATTGAGCGTCTGCGCGGCGTGCCTGTTGAAGCCCCGACGCGCACGCCGGAGCGCTGGGAACAGTTAAAAGATCAGATTGTTGAGGCGCTGCTTGCCTGGCACCGTCATGACAGCCACGGCTGTGTCGGCATGGTCGACAGTACCCAGGAAAATATCTGGCCGTCATGGTATCGCCAGCGCGTGGAGGTGCTGTGGACGACCCTCAATCAATATCAGAATACCGGGCTAACCATGCAGGACAAACGGCTGCTGTTCCGCACCCGCGAATGCCTGCCCGCGCTGTTTGACGGTTTCAATGATAACTGCGTACTGGTGCACGGCAGCTTTAATTTGCGCAGTATGCTGAAGGATGCCCGCAGCGATCAGCTACTGGCGATGGTGGGGCCTGGCATTATGCTGTGGGCGCCCCGTGAATATGAGCTGTTTCGTCTTGTCGATGGGCCGCAGGCGGAAGGGTTGCTCTGGCATTATTTACAGCGCGCGCCAGTGGCGGAGCCTTTCCTCTGGCGGCGCTGGCTCTATTTACTCTGGGACGAAGTGGCGCAACTGGTGAACACCGGCAGATTTAGCCGCGCCAATTTTGATCTCGCCTCGAAATCACTGCTCCCCTGGCTGGTCTGAACTGCCTTTCAGCCACTGCCAGATACGCCCCAGCGTTTCATAACCTACCCGGTCGCTGTGCATCAGCCAGACCGGGGAAGGAATAATGCGCTCCCACGGATTCAGCGGCGACTCAATCGCCATCTGGTTTGCCGGCGCGGGGAGCGGATGCAGCCCTGCATGCTGGAAGAAAATCATCGCTCGCGGCAAATGGGATGCGGAGGTCACCAGCAGAAATGGCGCATCGCCGATGGCCTTCTTCACCGCCGCCGCTTCTTCTTCCGTATCTTTTGGATCATTCAGCGTGATGATTTCGCTGCGCGGGACGCCAAGGCTTTCCGCCACACGCGCACCAGCTTCTGCCGTGCTGACCGGATTGGTTTTCGCTGCCGCGCCGGTAAAGATCAGTTTCGCGCCCGGATTGGCCTGCCAGAGGCGAATCCCTTCATTCAGACGGGGCAGACTGTTATTAATCAGGTTTGAGCTGGGCGCCCAGGCATCATTCCAGGTGTAACCGCCGCCGAGGACGACGATATACTTCACCGGCTGTGTGCCGCGCCAGGTGGGATATTTCGCTTCGATAGGTTTTAGCAGACCATCCGCGACCGGTTGCAGGCTTAACAGCAGCAAAACCAGCCAGCCGAAAGTAATACATGTCTTACCCGTTTTCTGCCAGCGGCTGAACCAGACAAGCATAACCCCCAGCCCGATCACCAAAAGCAAAAAAGGCAGGGGAAGCAACAGGCCGCCCAGGAATTTTTTTAGGGTGAAAAGCACCGGAACCGTCTCCTTTTTGAGCATACAGCAAGTGATTTCAGCCGATCTTACACCAGATGGGTTCATTCTCGTCACGGCTGTGACAAAATAGCTGTTTTGCCAAAAGCGTGGAGCGTGCATGCAGGATCGTAACTTCGACGATATCGCGGAGAAATTCTCGCGCAACATCTACGGCACCACCAAAGGGCAGTTGCGTCAGGCGATCCTGTGGCAGGATCTGGATGCGCTGCTGGCAACGCGCGGCAATGTTCCGTTGCGGGTTCTGGATGCTGGCGGAGGTGAAGGGCAAACGGCGATTCGGATGGCGCAGTTGGGCCACCACGTTACCCTGTGCGATGTGTCGAAAGAGATGATCGCGCGCGCGCAAACCGCAGCAGAGGCGAAAGGTGTGAGCGGTAACATGCATTTTGTACAATGCGCCGTTCAGGATGTGGCTGAGCATTTGGAATCGCCCGTTGATCTGATATTGTTCCATGCTGTGCTTGAATGGGTAGCAGAACCAGTATTTGCGTTAGAAATATTGTGGTCGGTACTGCGCCCGGGCGGCGCGTTGTCATTGATGTTTTATAATGCCGACGGTTTGCTAATGCACAATATGGTGGCAGGGAATTTCGACTACGTGAAAGCAGGTATGCCAAAACGTAAAAAACGCACCCTTTCCCCGGACTATCCGCGTAATCCTGCGGACGTTTACGGCTGGCTCGAACAGATTGGCTGGCACATTACCGGTAAAACCGGCGTACGGGTTTTTCACGATTATCTGCGTGAAAAACATCAACAGCACGACTGTTTTGACGCATTGCTTGAGCTTGAAACACGCTTTTGTCGTCAGGAGCCGTATATCAGCCTTGGCCGCTATATTCACGTGACAGCACTTAAGCCGCAAATCGATGGAAGGACAAACGATGAGTGAATTTTCCCAGACAGTCCCCGAACTGGTTGCCTGGGCCAGGAAAAATGATTTCTCCATCTCGCTGCCGGTCGACAGACTCTCTTTTTTGCTGGCTATCGCCACGCTCAACGGTGAGCGTCTTGATGGCGAGATGAGCGAAGGTGAACTGGTGGACGCGTTTCGTCACGTCAGCGAGGCGTTTGAGCAAACCAGCGAAACTATCATTCAGCGCGCCAATAACGCTATCAATGACATGGTGCGTCAGCGTTTGTTAAACCGCTTTACCAGCGAACTGGTGGAAGGCAATGCGATCTACCGCCTGACGCCGCTAGGCATCGGCATCACTGATTACTACATCCGCCAGCGTGAATTCTCCACGCTGCGTCTCTCTATGCAGTTGTCGATTGTGGCAAGCGAGCTAAAACGCGCTGCTGACGCGGCGGAAGAGGGCGGTGACGAATTTCACTGGCATCGCAACGTCTTTGCGCCGCTGAAATATTCGGTGGCGGAGATTTTCGACAGCATCGATTTGACCCAGCGCTTAATGGATGAACAGCAACAGCAGGTGAAAGATGATATCGCCCAGTTACTGAATAAAGACTGGCGGGCGGCCATTTCCAGCTGTGAACTTTTGCTGTCAGAAACCTCCGGTACACTGCGTGAATTGCAAGATACGCTGGATGCCGCCGGAGACAAACTTCAGGCGAATCTGCTGAGCATTCAGGATGCCACCGTCGGCCGCGACGATCTGGAGTTCCTCGATCAACTGGTGTTCAACCTGCAAAGCAAGCTGGATCGCATCGTGAGCTGGGGCCAGCAGTCGATCGATCTGTGGATCGGTTACGACCGCCACGTGCACAAATTTATCCGTACCGCTATCGATATGGATAAAAACCGCGTCTTCGCTCAGCGTCTGCGCCAGTCGGTGCAGTCTTATTTTGATGCGCCGTGGGCATTGACCTACGCCAACGCCGACAGGCTGTTGGATATGCGCGACGAAGAGATGGCGCTACGCGATGAAGAGGTAACCGGCGAACTGCCGCCGGATCTGGAATTTGAAGAGTTTAATGAAATCCGTGAGCAACTGGCGGCAATGATTGAGCAGCAACTGGCGATTTATAAAACCAAAGGTGTGCCGCTGGATCTTGGGCTGGTTGCCCGCGAATATCTGACGCAGTATCCGCGTGTCCGGCATTTCGACATCGCGCGTATTGTCGTCGATCAGGCGGTACGTCTTGGCGTAGCGCAAGCAGATTTCACCGGACTGCCGCCGAAATGGCAGCCGATTAATGATTACGGAGCCAAGGTACAGGCGCATGTCATCGACAAATATTGAACAAGTGATGCCGGTTAAACTGGCGCAGGCGCTGGCTAACCCACTGTTTCCGGCGCTCGACAGCGCATTGCGCTCAGGACGGCATATCGGCCTTGACGAGCTGGATAATCACGCCTTTTTGATGGACTTTCAGGAGTATCTGGAAGAGTTTTACGCGCGTTACAACGTTGAGCTGATCCGTGCGCCGGAAGGTTTCTTCTATCTGCGCCCGCGCTCCACCACGCTGATCCCGCGTTCGGTGCTTTCCGAGCTGGATATGATGGTGGGTAAAATTCTCTGCTACCTGTACCTGAGCCCGGAGCGTCTGGCGAATGAAGGAATCTTCACGCAGCAGGAGTTGTATGACGAACTGCTGTCGCTGGCTGATGAACCGAAACTGTTGAAACTGGCCAACAACCGCTCAACCGGCTCCGATCTTGACCGGCAGAAGTTGCAGGAAAAGGTTCGCTCCTCGCTCAACCGTCTGCGTCGCCTTGGCATGATCTGGTTTATGGGCAATGACAGCAGCAAATTCCGCATCACGGAATCGGTGTTCCGCTTTGGCGCAGATGTCCGCTCCGGCGACGATCCGCGCGAAGCGCAACTGCGTATGATCCGCGATGGTGAAGCCATGCCAGTCGAAAACCACTTGCAGCTCAATGATGAGCCTGAAGAAAATCAGCCGGATAGCTCGGAGGAAGAGTAATGATCGATCGCGGTAAATTTCGTTCGCTAACGCTGATTAACTGGAACGGCTTTTTTGCCCGCACCTTTGACCTGGATGAGCTGGTTACCACGCTTTCCGGGGGGAACGGCGCCGGGAAATCCACCACCATGGCGGCGTTTGTTACGGCGCTGATCCCCGATCTGACGCTGCTGCACTTCCGTAACACCACCGAAGCGGGCGCGACCTCCGGCTCCCGTGATAAAGGGCTGCACGGTAAGCTGAAAGCCGGTGTCTGCTATTCGGTGCTGGATGTGATCAACTCCCGCCATCAGCGCGTGCTGGTGGGCGTGCGTCTGCAACAGGTCGCCGGGCGCGATCGTAAAGTGGATATTAAACCTTTCGCCATTCAGGGCTTGCCGACCTCCGTCCTGCCAACGCAGCTGCTGACCGAAACGCTGAACGAGCGCCAGGCGCGCGTGCTGTCGTTACAGGAAGTGAAAGACAAACTGGATGCGATGGAAGGTGTGCAGTTTAAGCAGTTCAACTCCATCACCGATTACCACGCGCTGATGTTCGATCTGGGCATTGTCGCGCGTCGTCTGCGTTCCGCATCGGATCGCAGCAAATTCTATCGCCTGATCGAAGCCTCGCTGTACGGCGGGATTTCCAGCGCCATCACCCGTTCGCTGCGCGACTATCTGTTGCCGGAAAACAGCGGCGTGCGTAAAGCGTTCCAGGATATGGAAGCGGCGCTGCGCGAAAACCGAATGACGCTGGAAGCGATTCGCGTGACCCAGTCGGATCGCGATCTGTTCAAACATTTGATCAGCGAAGCCACCAACTATGTGGCGGCAGATTATATGCGCCACGCTAATGAGCGCCGCGTGCATCTGGATAAAGCGCTGGAGTTCCGCCGGGATCTGTTTACCTCGCGCCAGCAGCTGGCGACCGAGCAGTATAAGCATGTCGATATGGCGCGCGAACTGGCAGAGCACGCTGGTGCGGAAGGCGATCTGGAAGCCGATTACCAGGCGGCCAGCGATCACCTGAACCTGGTGCAAACGGCGCTGCGGCAGCAGGAAAAAATCGAGCGCTACGAATCGGATCTCGAAGAGTTACAGATTCGCCTCGAAGAGCAGCATGAAGTGGTGGCTGAAGCCGCCGAGCGCCAGGAAGAGAACGAAGCCCGCGCTGAAGCCGCCGAGCTGGAAGTGGATGAGCTGAAAAACCAGCTTGCCGATTACCAGCAGGCGCTGGATGTACAGCAAACCCGCGCTATCCAGTACAACCAGGCGTTGCAGGCGCTGGAGCGGGCAAAAGATCTGTGCCGTCTGCCGGATCTGACGTCGGAAACCGCTGCTGAATGGCTGGAAACTTTCCAGGCCAAAGAGCAGGAAGCGACCGAAAAACTGCTGTCGCTGGATCAGAAATTAAGCGTTGCGCAGACCGCGCACAGCCAGTTCGAGCAGGCTTATCAACTGGTGGCCGCCATCAACGGTCCGCTGGCGCGTAATGAAGCCTGGGAAGTGGCGCGCGAGTTGCTGCGCGATGGGGTAAATCAGCGCCATCTGGCTGAACAGGTGCAGCCGCTGCGCATGCGTCTGAACGAGCTGGAACAGCGTCTGCGCGAGCAGCAGGAAGCCGAGCGCCTGTTCGCCGAGTTCTGCAAGCGTCAGGGCAAACAGTATGACGTCGAAGAGCTGGATAACCTGCATCAGGAGCTGGAGGCGCAAATTGCTGCGCTTTCCGATAACGTTGCCGCTGCCGGTGAACAGCGTCTTGCGCTGCGCCAGGAGCTGGAACAACTGCAATCGCGCATTCAGACGCTAACCAAACGCGCGCCGGTATGGCTGGCGGCGCAGAGCAGCCTGACGCAACTGAGCGAGCAGAGCGGCGAAGCGTTCGAATATGGCCAGCAAGTAACGGAATACCTGCAACAATTGCTGGAGCGTGAACGCGAAGCGATCGTTGAGCGTGATGAAGTTGGCGCGCGTAAACGTGCTGTTGATGATGAAATTGAACGTTTAAGCCAGCCTGGCGGCGCGGAAGATAGTCGTCTGAACGCGCTGGCGGAACGCTTCGGCGGTGTGTTGCTGTCGGAAATTTATGACGATGTCAGTATTGATGATGCGCCCTATTATTCAGCGCTGTATGGCCCGTCGCGTCACGCCATCGTGGTTCCTGATTTGTCGCAGGTGGCGGAGATGCTGGAAGGGCTGGAAGATTGCCCGGAAGATCTCTATCTGATTGAAGGGGATCCGCAATCCTTCGACGATAGCGTGTTCGCCGTCGACGAGCTGGAAAAAGCGGTGGTGGTGAAAATTGCCGATCGCCAGTGGCGTTATTCGCGTTTCCCGACGCTGCCGCTGTTTGGTCGTGCGGCGCGAGAAAGCCGTATCGAAAGCCTGCACGCCGAGCGTGAAGAGTTGGCCGAGCGTTTTGCAACGCTCTCTTTCGATGTGCAAAAAACGCAGCGTCTGCATCAGGCATTCAGCCGCTTTATCGGCAGCCATCTGGCGGTTGCCTTTGAGGACGATCCGGAAGCGGAAATCCGCACGCTCAACAGTCGCCGCGGCGAGCTGGAACGTGCTATCAGCAACCATGAAAATGACAACCAGCAAAACCGCGTGCAGTTTGAGCAGGCGAAAGAGGGCGTTGCCCAGCTTAACCGCCTGCTGCCGCGCGTGAATTTGCTGGCTGACGATACGCTGGCCGATCGTGTTGATGAAATACAGGAACGCCTGGACGAAGCGCAGGAAGCCGCGCGCTTTATTCAGCAGTTTGGCAACCAACTGGCAAAACTGGAACCGGTCGTTTCGGTACTGCAAAGCGACCCGGAACAGTTCGAGCAGTTAAAAGCCGATTATGCCGCATCCCAACAGGTGCAACGCGACGCTCGTCAGCAAGCGTTTGTGCTGGCGGAAGTGGTACAGCGCCGAGCGCACTTCAGCTACTCCGATTCGGCGGAGATGTTCAACGGCAATAACGATCTGAACGAGAAGCTGCGTCAGCGTCTGGAGCAGGCTGAAGCCGAACGTACCCGGGCGCGTGAAGCGATGCGCAGCCACGCCGCGCAGTTCAGCCAGTACAACCAGGTGCTGGCTTCACTGAAAAGTTCGTTTGATACCAAAAAAGAGCTGCTTAACGATCTGCAAAAAGAGTTGCAGGAGATCGGCGTGCGCGCCGACGGCGGCGCGGAAGAGCGGGCGCGTATTCGCCGTGATGAACTGCATACGCAACTTTCCACGAACCGCGCGCGTCGCAATCAACTGGAAAAAGCGCTCACCTTCTGTGAAGCGGAGATGGATAACCTGACCCGCAAACTGCGTCGCCTGGAGCGCGATTATCACGAAATGCGCGAGCAGGTGGTCACGGCAAAAGCGGGCTGGTGTGCGGTGATGCGCATGGTGAAAGACAATGGCGTCGAGCGCCGTCTGCACCGTCGCGAGCTGGCCTATCTCTCTGCTGACGAACTGCGATCCATGTCGGATAAAGCGCTGGGTGCGCTGCGTCTGGCGGTGGCGGATAACGAACATCTGCGCGATGTGCTGCGTATGTCGGAAGATCCAAAGCGTCCGGAACGTAAGATCCAGTTCTTTGTCGCGGTGTATCAGCATCTGCGCGAACGTATCCGTCAGGATATTATTCGCACTGACGATCCGGTTGAAGCGATCGAACAGATGGAGATCGAGCTGAGCCGTCTGACGGAAGAGCTGACCTCGCGCGAGCAGAAGCTGGCTATCAGCTCCCGCAGCGTAGCGAACATTATCCGCAAAACCATTCAGCGTGAGCAGAACCGTATTCGCATGCTGAACCAGGGGCTGCAAAGCGTTTCGTTTGGTCAGGTCAAAAGCGTGCGGCTGAACGTGAACGTGCGGGAAACCCACGCGACGTTGCTGACGGTGCTTTCTGAACAACATGAACAGCATCAGGATCTGTTTAACAGTAACCGCCTGACCTTCTCGGAAGCGCTGGCGAAACTCTATCAGCGTCTGAACCCGCAAATCGATATGGGCCAGCGGACGCCGCAAACCATCGGTGAAGAGCTGCTCGACTACCGCAACTATCTGGAGATGGAAGTGGAGGTTAACCGCGGTTCCGACGGCTGGCTGCGCGCGGAATCGGGCGCGCTGTCGACTGGTGAAGCGATCGGTACCGGGATGTCGATTCTGGTGATGGTGGTGCAGAGCTGGGAAGACGAAGCCCGTCGTCTGCGCGGCAAAGACATTTCACCGTGCCGACTGCTGTTCCTCGACGAAGCGGCGCGTCTTGATGCCCGCTCCATCGCAACGCTGTTTGAGCTGTGCGAACGTCTGGAGATGCAGCTGATTATCGCAGCACCGGAAAATATCAGTCCGGAAAAAGGCACCACCTACAAACTGGTGCGTAAAGTCTTCCAGAATCATGAGCATGTACACGTCGTGGGGCTGCGCGGTTTTGCCGCCCAACTGCCGGAAACGCTCCCTGGTACGGCGGATGCCTCTTAACGGTCGGGCAGATTACAAAGGCGACAGCGATGTCGCCTTTTTTATTACAGAAAGGGGCGCTGCGGCCTGTGTTTCATCTTTAAATTTCTTTACATTAGGCAAGGCAAATGCTTTTTTGTCTTTATATACTGAAAAAAGGTGACGCACACGTCACGAGCAATGTGAGAGAAACAGGGGGCAAGGGATGTTGCTTAAGAAGTTAAATGGTCGTCGG
Source organism: Jatropha multifida (assembly GCA_948099535.1). Taxonomy (NCBI): domain Eukaryota; kingdom Viridiplantae; phylum Streptophyta; class Magnoliopsida; order Malpighiales; family Euphorbiaceae; genus Jatropha; species Jatropha multifida. Next base: position 10,826 of record CANUEX010021885.1, read on the forward strand.
ATGTCAGCGCTGAGTTTGTGCCTGGCACTGGCATTTGCTCCACTGTTCAGCGTACAGGCCGATGAGCCTGAAATGGTGCCGGTTGATAGTTCCGCCACGCCGGGCGATCAGCCGACCGTGTTACAGCAGCCGCAGGCACAATCGCCTGCTACCGCTATGTTAATCGGCGTGAAGCCTTATCCTGCCGATGTTTCTGTGGCAGATGTTCGCGCACAGTTGCAGTCGCAATTGCCTGCCAACTGGACACCCATCTATATGAATCAACTGGCGGCCCTGTATGCGGCGCGCGGCCAGAAACCCATGTGGGATAACCGCGATGCGGTGCAGGCGTTTCAACAGCAACTGGCGGAAGTGGCGATTGCCGGTTTCCAGCCGCAATTTACCACCTGGGTTGAGCTGTTAACCGACCCAGGTGTTTCCGGTATGGTGCGTGATGTGGTGCTCTCTGACGCCATGCTGGGCTATCTGCATTTTGTTGCCGGTATTCAGGCGAAAGGCCAGCGCTGGCTTTATAGCGACAAACCCTATGCGCTGGCAACACCGGCGATTTCAGTGATCAATCAGTGGCAACTGGCGCTGGATAACGGTTCGCTGCCGTCATTCATCCAGAGCCTTGCGCCACACCATCCGCAATATGCCGCCATGCACCAGTCATTGTTGACGCTGGTGGGGGATTCTCGCCCGTGGCCGCAAATCGCCAGTAACGTCACGCTGCGACCAGGACAGTGGAGCAACGATGTTCCGGCGTTGCGTGAGATCCTGCAACGTACCGGCATGCTGGAGGGCGGGCCGAACATCGTGCTGCCAGGCGATCAGGTAGCGGTCAGCACATCCTCCCCAGCATCGACCAGGAAAAAAGCACCGACGCGTGCTGCGGCTTACGATCGGCAACTGGTTGAGGCCGTAAAACGCTTTCAGGCCTGGCAGGGGCTGCATGCCGATGGCGTGATTGGTCAGGGCACACGTGACTGGCTGAATGTCAGCCCGTCGCAGCGCGCTGCATTACTGGCGCTTAATATCCAACGGCTGCGTTTGCTGCCGGCGACGCTTTCCACCGGCATTATGGTGAATATTCCGGAATACTCGCTGGTTTATTATCTCAACGGCAGCCAGGTGCTGGCGTCGCGGGTGATTGTCGGACGTCCCGATCGCAAAACGCCGATGATGAGCAGCGCACTGAACAATGTGGTGGTCAATCCGCCGTGGAATGTACCGCCGACGCTGGCGCGCCAGGATATTCTTCCGAAGGTTCTGAACGATCCGACATACCTTGAACGCCACGGTTATACCGTGCTGCGCGGCTGGAACAGCAAAGAGGCCATCGACCCGTCAATGGTTGATTGGGCGACGATCACGCCATCGAATTTACCGTTCCGTTTCCAGCAGGCGCCAGGCGTACAGAACTCCCTTGGCCGTTATAAATTCAATATGCCGAGCTCTGATGCCATCTATTTGCATGACACGCCGAACCATAACCTGTTCCAGAAAGAGACGCGGGCACTGAGTTCTGGCTGCGTGCGGGTGAATAAGTCGTCTGAACTGGCAAATATGTTGCTGCAGGATGCCGGATGGAACGATACGCGTATCTCCGATGCCTTAAAGCAGGGAGATACCCGCTACGTGAATATTCGACACAATATCCCCGTTAATCTCTACTATCTGACCGCGTTTGTGGGGGCCGATGGTCGCACGCAGTATCGTACAGATATTTACAATTACGATCTTACTGCGCGATCGGGCGCACAAATCTTGCCAAAAGCTGAACAATTAATCAGATAAATGAAGCAGTTTGGCAAATAGCATTGTCGTAATAACTGGCAATAAACGGGCTTTGTAAGCTCCAAAGCCCGTCGTTGCTGGGGGGAGGCTGCCTTGACGCGGCGTTTATAGCCCGGTAAGGTGCCTTTCGTGCGCTAAAGAAGTGCATAAATTACGTTTAACTTTGCTTATCTATAGAATTTATTATCATGGATAAATTTGACGCTAATCGCCGCAAACTGCTGGCGTTGGGTGGGGTTGCTCTTGGCGCCGCCATGTTACCAACACAGGCGTTTGCTACCCTTTCCACGCCACGACCGCGTATTCTGACGCTGAATAATCTGAATACCGGAGAGTCTATTAAAGCTGAGTTCTTTGATGGCAGAGGCTATATTCAGGATGAATTAGCAAAACTGAATCATTTTTTCCGTGATTACCGCGCGAATAAAATTAAAACCATCGATCCTCAACTGTTTGACCATCTCTTTCGCCTGCAGGGGCTGCTGGGAACACGCAAGCCTGTGCAACTCATTTCCGGCTATCGTTCTGTTGATACCAATAATGAACTACGCGCGCACAGCCGCGGCGTGGCGAAACAGAGTTACCACACCAAAGGCCAGGCCATGGATTTCCATATTGAAGGGATTGCTCTGAGTAATATTCGCAAAGCAGCGTTATCTCTGCGCGCGGGTGGTGTAGGATACTACCCCAGCAGCAACTTTGTGCATATTGATACCGGGCCGGTGCGGCACTGGTAAACCTCAGAGGAGCAGTATGAACTATCGTATTATTCCGGTTACCGCGTTCTCACAGAATTGTTCGTTAATCTGGTGTGAACAGACTCAACTTGCCGCCGTGGTCGATCCTGGCGGTGATGCACAGCGTATTATCGCCGAAGTGGATGCTTCCGGCGTGACGCTGACGCAAGTTCTGCTCACGCATGGTCATCTTGATCATGTGGGTGCGGCAGCCGAAGTGGCGCAGCATTACGATGTGCCGATTATTGGCCCGGAAAAAAATGATGAGTTCTGGTTGCAGGGGCTGCCCGCCCAAAGCCGGATGTTTGGTCTGGATGATTGCCCGCCGCTGACGCCCGACCGCTGGTTAAATGAAGGCGATACGGTTACCGTCGGTAAGGTGACATTACAGGTATTGCATTGCCCGGGTCATACGCCGGGACATGTGGTGTTTTTTGATGCGCAGTCGCGTTTGCTGGTTTCTGGCGATGTGATCTTTAAAGGCGGCGTTGGGCGCAGCGATTTCCCGCAGGGGAATCATGCGCAGTTGATTGATTCAATCAAACGTAAATTGCTGCCTCTTGGCGATGACATCACCTTTATTCCTGGACACGGGCCAATGTCGACGCTGGGCAATGAACGGCTGCACAACCCGTTCCTGCAGGATGAATTACCGGTGTGGTAAATAAAAAAGGGTCGCTTCGGCGACCCTTTCTGCATGCGTGACATTTTACAGCACGGCGACAATTGCTTCGCACAGCGGCGACATATTATCCGGCGTCATACCTGCGACGTTAATACGCCCGGAAGCGACAGCGTAAATGCCAAACTCTTCGCGCAAACGCAGCACCTGCTCTTTAGTCAGGCCGCTGAACGAGAACATACCGTTCTGACGGGTAATAAAGCTGAAATCGCGATTAGCCCCTTTCTCCTGCAGCGTATTCACAAACAGCAGGCGCATACGCTGAATACGCTGGCGCATATCGGTCAGCTCCTGTTCCCAGATCGCGCGCAGTGCGTCATTGCTGAGAATGGTTGCCACGATAGAAGCGCCATGTGCTGGTGGATTGGAGTAGTTGGCGCGGATCACGGATTTCATCTGGCTGAAGGCGCGATCGGCGCTTTCTGCATCCGCCGCGACCAGCGTACAGGCGCCGACACGCTCGCTGTAGAGACCGAAGTTTTTGGAGAATGAGCTGGCGACGAGAAATTCTTTATGCAGCGCTGCGAACGCACGCAGGCCTTCAGCATCTTCTTCCAGACCGCGGGCAAACCCCTGATAGGCGAAATCGAACAGCGGCAACCAGCCTTTCTCAATGGAGAGTTTCGCCAGTTTTTCCCACTGCTCAAGTGTAGGATCGATACCCGTCGGGTTATGGCAGCAACCATGGAACAGCACCACATCGCCAGCTTGCGCATTGTTCAGGCTCGCCAGCATGCCGTCGAAATCCAGCGCATGGTTCTGCGCATCGTAATAGTTATATTCGCAGACTTCGAGGCCAGCGGAGTTAAAGACGCCTTTATGGTTCGGCCAGCTTGGATTGCTTACCCAGACGCGCTTAACGGCGGTGTTTTTGGCCAAGAAATCTGCCGCGACGCGCAGCCCGCCGGTGCCGCCCGGAGTCTGTGCGGTACGTGCACGTTTGTCATTGATAATCGCGCTGCCTTTGCCGAACAGCAGTTCCTGGGTGCAACGGCCAAACTCAGGAATACCATCGATGCTGAGGTAGTTCTTGGTGGCTTCATTTTCCAGCAGGTACTGTTCTGCTTTCTTCACGCTGGTTAATACCGGGGTCTTGCCGGTTTCATCTTTATAAACACCGATCCCTAAGTTGATTTTATTGGGGCGTTCATCGGCGCGAAACAGATCGGCCAGACCCAGAATAGGGTCGGCAGGGGCAGCGGTTATATTCTCAAACATGACGAGGTTCCATTTTGATGACAGAAGGGAGATCCGCTATCAGGGTAACGGCTGACGCACAAATTGCCAACCGTTTGCGATAAAAAGCGCGATGCTTTTCAAAAGTCGTCGGCATTTTTGTTTCAGGCATAAAAAAACAGGGCCGGAGCCCTGCTTGATATGCATATAACAGTCGAGGGGTGACTGATTAGAACTGGTAAACGATACCAACTGCAACGGTGTCGTCAGAACCTACGCCCAGTTTGTTGTCTTTATCAATCTGGTTGATGATGTAGTCAACATAGGTGGACATGTTTTTGTTGAAGTAGTAGGTTGCGCCCACTTCTACGTAGTTGATGAAGTCTTCGCTACCAATACCGTCAACATCTTTCGCTTTAGATTTGTAGTAAGCGATGGACGGACGCAGACCGAAATCGAACTGGTACTGTGCAACAACGGAGAAATCCTGAGTTTTGTTCAGGAAGCCATTCTGTGCAACACCGCTTGGCAGCGTGGTATCCAGACGAGTCGCGTTGCGGGTTTCTTCGTACATAGCAGCCAGGTAGATGTTGTTAGCGTCATATTTCAGACCAACAGCCCACTGCTCAGCTTTTTCGCCGGAGGTACCAAAGGCGGTCAGAGCTTGCTGAGCGTTAGTACGGTCAGCCGCGCCATAAGCACCAACGATACCGAAGCCTTCGAAGTCATAGCTTAAAGAAGTCGCCCAGCCGTCGCCGTTGGAACGAGTTGCGTCAGAACGCTCGTTTTTGCCCAGGTACTGGACACCGAAGTTCAGACCGTCAACCAGACCGAAGAAGTTGCTGTTACGGTAAGTAGCCAGACCACCCTGACGACCAGAGAAGAAGTTGTCGCTGTTGCTGGTATCACCACCGAATTCTGGCAGCATATCGGTTACACCGATTGCATCGTATACCAGACCGTAGTTACGACCGTAGTCGAAAGAACCTGCGTCGCCAGCTTTCAGACCAGCAAATGCCAGACGGGTTTTGTTACCATCTTGAACATCAGTACCACCTTCAGAGTTGTTACCCTGGAAGTTGTATTCCCACTGGCCGTAGCCGGTCAGCTGGTCGTTGATTTTGGTTTCGCCTTTAAAGCCCAGACGAGCGTAAGTTTTGTCACCATTGCCAGCGTAGCCATCGCTACCGTTGTCTTTGGTGAAGTAGTGCAGACCTACAGCTTTACCGTAGATATCTACTTTGTTGCCATCTTTGTTATAGATCTCAGCAGCGTTAGCTGCACCCGCTACCAGCAGGGCAGGGATAACCACTGCCAGGATATTGCGCTTCATCATTATTTATTACCCTCATTGGTTTTTTTTGGACACCTGCCACTGCCGCCAATAATTTCCGTCAATAAAAATTTACGGAACTATTGATGAGAGTTTGGTGTCTTTCTGTGTCTGAGAGGCATCTTTCCAAACATATAATCGTTTCGCTAGCCTGAAAGTGCTACAAATGTCTTAAAGCGGTAACAAAAAGAAATATTGTGTAAAAAAGTATGAATTTAAGGGAACTTTGTGAACCATCTCAAAGTTCAGCACCAACCGCTGATAAAAACGGCACTCCCATTCCTATTTATATGAATTACTTATATTTAATTGAGATAATAGCTTTTCCTGGTCCGGAACCATTCTCATCTTGCTTTTTCTTATGACAGAGTTTAGCCATCCGGATAGCTGTGTGTTTTTTGTCCAAATGTGCTAATTAACAGCCAGACATATCCCGCAATAACTCCGCCGGTCGTTTTTTGTTCAGACTTATTTCAGGCGTAAAAATGTGCAAAGAAAGGTAAGGGGGTAGGATTGCCGACGAGGATGTCGAAAAGTTGTTAACGAAAGTTGACAGGAAAAGGATAAGAAAAAGCCAGCGTTGAAGCTGGCTTTTTATGTTTATCAGAATGTCGCGCTGCGCGGCGTGCGCGGGAACGGAATCACGTCACGAACGTTCTGTACGCCAGTGACATAGGCGATCAGACGCTCGAAGCCAAGACCGAAACCAGAGTGCGGAACCGTGCCGTAACGACGCAGATCGCGATACCACCAGTAGTCTTCTTTATTCAGACCCATTTCGGCCATACGCGCATCCAGCACATCAAGGCGCTCTTCACGCTGTGAACCACCGATGATTTCACCGATGCCCGGCGCCAGTACGTCCATCGCGGCAACGGTTTTACCGTCATCGTTCAGGCGCATATAGAATGCTTTAATATCTTTCGGGTAGTTTTTCACTACCACCGGCGCTTTAAAGTGTTTCTCTGCCAGATAGCGTTCATGCTCGGAGGCCAGGTCAACGCCCCAGTAAACCGGGTTCTCGAATTTCTCGCCACATTTTTCAAGAATAGCGACTGCATCGGTGTAATCCACCTGCGCGAAATCCGCTGCGATGAAACGCTCAAGACGACCAATTGCGTCTTTATCGACGCGCTCCTCGAAGAACTTCAGATCGTCGAGACGCTCTTCCAGCACTGCTTTGAAGGCATATTTCAGCATGGCTTCTGCCAGACGGGCGTTATCGTCGAGATTGGCAAAAGCGATTTCCGGTTCCAGCATCCAGAACTCTGCCAGGTGGCGGCTGGTATTGGAGTTTTCAGCGCGGAAGGTCGGGCCGAAGGTATACACTTTTGACAGCGCGCAGGCATATGTTTCGGCGTTCAACTGGCCAGAAACGGTAAGGAAAGCTTCTTTGCCGAAAAAGTCCTTATCAAAATCGACTTTGCCTTCTGCGGTACGTGGCAGGTTTTCCATGTCCAGCGTGGAGACGCGGAACATTTCGCCGGCACCTTCGGTATCCGATGCGGTAATCAGCGGTGAGGAGACCCAGAAAAAGCCCTGCTCGTCGAAGAAACGATGCAGCGCCTGCGCCAGCGTATGGCGAACGCGGGCCACCGCGCCAATCAGGTTGGTGCGCGGACGCAGGTGCGCAACTTCACGCAGATACTCAATGCTGTGGCGTTTTGCCGCCATCGGATAGGTATCCGGATCTTCAACCCAGCCGGTCACTTCAACAGAGGTGGCCTGAATTTCCAGACTCTGACCTTCCCCCGGAGATGCAACCACTTTACCGGTGACGATCACTGAGCAACCGGTGGTCAGACGCAAAACGTCCTGATTGTAATTGGGCAGAGAATTATTAATAACGGCCTGTACAGGATTAAAGCAGGAGCCGTCATAAACGGCGAGGAAGGAGATACCAGCTTTAGAATCTCGGCGGGTGCGTACCCATCCGCGCACGGTGACTTCACTGTCAACGGCAACGCGGCCATGGAATACGTCGGCTACAGGCACAACGCTCATAATATTCTCTCTATTAATAGTCGGAAAAAATAAACACTTTGTCCGCCCAAAAAGACGGGGTTTTCTATGTTACCTGGCGTGCGCCATCAGACAAGCAGAATTAGCAAGGAAGCATTAATAAATTATCGGAAAAAAGAAGGGAGCCGTCGGCTCCCTTGTGATTAGCTGGCCTTTCTGACTTGCGGCAGGTCGAAGGCTTCGCGCAGCGCGCGGACGAAGGCTTTATCGTGGCAGATGGTTTTGCCGGGGCTGTCAGATAGTTTCGCCACCGGTTTTCCATTGCACTCCACCAGCTTGATAACAATATTGAGCGGCTTCACGCCCGGAATATCGCAGGTGAGACGCGTCCCGATACCAAAACCGAGTTTAACGCGGGAGGCAAAGTGACGATAGAGGTCGAGTGCTTTCGTCAAATCGAGGTTATCGGAGAAGATTAGCGTCTTCGACAGCGGATCGATGCCGAGTTTTTCATAATGAGCAATGGCTTTTTCGCCCCATTCGACCGGATCGCCTGAATCATGACGCAGGCCTTGGTAACGCGTGGCGAATTCTGCACCGAAGTCGCGTAAAAACGCATCCATCGTAATGCAGTCGGTCAGCGCAATCCCCAACTGGTTGGGATACTCCTCCAGCCATGCAGCTAACGCCGCGCGCTGGCTGGTGGCCAGATCCGGGCTGATTTGCTGGTGCGCCTGGAACCATTCATGTGCCTGTGTACCCATCGGCGTCAGCGACAGGCGACGCGCCAGATCGTAATTACTGGTGCCAATAAACCACGGTTCCTGTTGCAGACGTTCCACAATCGCTTGCTGCACATCGCGGGAGAAGCGACGGCGGGTGCCGAAATCCATCAGCCGGAAACCGGACATATCCAACTGTTCTGAGCGAACAGCAAAATCAGCCAGTTTTTCTTCCAGATGCAGCAGAGCCTGCTGCACGCCAGCCTGCGGCGAGCGGCAGCGGTGAACCACTTCACTGATCACCGCCAGCAGCGGAACTTCCCACATAATGACTTCACGCCACGGCCCGGAAAGGCGGATATGCAGCTTGCCGTTGTCATTATTGATCGTCACTTGTTGCGGATCGTAACGGAACTCCCGCAGCCAGTTGAGGTAATCGGTTTTGAAGAAGGGGAGGCCGGAGAGCCACTGGTACTCGTCATCCTGCAAGCGCAGATGCTGCATCGCATCAACTTGTTCGCGGATAGCATCGGCGTAGATACCCAGCAGATCGTCGCCGCGGCAGCGGAATTCAGCCGTGACGTGCACGTCATAATAATGATGGAACACCGCTTGCTGCATATGCAGCTTATAGGCGTCGGTATCCAGCAGCGTTTGCAGACCAGGGAAAGCGAGTTGAGTCATGGTGCGCAGTAGCATCCTCTTACAGGAGCGTTTAGTACAATAAACAAAGCAGGTCGTCGCTGGAGTATACCTTGTTTACCAGGTTATTGAACCCTGATCACACCATATCGTGCTGAAAGGGTCGATGGCATTTTGTGCCTCTTGTTATAAAAATGAAGCAAGCAGAGCTTTTCCCTCTGAAAAGATGAACATTCTACATGGCGCGATTTGGGCAACCGGAATAGACTGGAGTCGTAACCAAACAGAAGATGCTAAAGGTTTTTTATGACACAACAGCCACAAGCCAAATACCGCCACGATTACCGTGCGCCGGATTACCTGATTAGCGATATTGACTTGACCTTTGATCTTGATGCCGCAAAAACCGTCGTTACCGCATTAAGTACCGTGTCACGCCATAGCGCCTCTGCGACGCCGCTGCGCCTTGATGGAGGCGAGCTGAAACTGATTTCAGTGCATGTCAATGATGAACCCTGGACCAACTATAAAGAAGAAGGCTCTCGGCTGGTTCTCGATGGTCTGCCGGAACGCTTTACTCTGCGCATTGTGAATGAGATCAGCCCTGCGGCGAATACCGCGCTGGAAGGGCTTTATCAGTCCGGCGAAGCGCTGTGTACGCAATGTGAAGCCGAAGGTTTCCGCCATATTACCTGGTATCTCGATCGCCCGGACGTGCTGGCCCGCTTTACCACCAAACTGATCGCCGATAAATCCCGCTACCCGTTCCTGCTGTCGAACGGCAACCGCGTGGCGCAGGGCGAGCTGGAGAATGGCCGTCACTGGGTACAGTGGCAGGATCCGTTCCCGAAACCGTGCTATCTGTTTGCGCTGGTGGCCGGTGATTTTGACGTCCTGCGCGATACCTTTACTACCCGCTCCGGGCGTGAAGTCGCGCTGGAGCTGTATGTCGATCGCGGCAACCTCGATCGCGCGCCGTGGGCGATGACCTCGCTGAAAAACTCGATGAAGTGGGATGAGCAGCGTTTCGGTCTGGAATACGATCTCGACATCTATATGATCGTCGCTGTCGACTTCTTTAATATGGGGGCGATGGAGAATAAAGGGCTGAATATCTTCAACTCTAAATATGTTCTTGCCCGCACCGATACCGCTACGGATAAAGATTATCTTGATATTGAGCGCGTTATCGGCCACGAATATTTTCACAACTGGACCGGTAACCGCGTGACCTGCCGCGACTGGTTCCAGCTCAGCCTGAAAGAGGGGCTGACAGTCTTCCGCGACCAGGAGTTCAGCTCCGATCTGGGTTCCCGCGCGGTTAACCGCATTAACAACGTTCGCACCATGCGCGGCCTGCAATTCGCCGAAGACGCCAGCCCGATGGCGCACCCGATCCGTCCGGACAAAGTTATCGAGATGAATAACTTCTATACACTGACGGTGTATGAAAAGGGTGCGGAAGTGATCCGCATGATGCACACGCTGCTTGGCGAAGCGAATTTCCAGAAAGGGATGCAGCTCTACTTTGAACGTCATGACGGCAGCGCAGCGACCTGTGACGACTTCGTGCAGGCGATGGAAGATGCGTCGAATGTCGATCTGTCGCATTTCCGCCGTTGGTACAGCCAGGCCGGTACGCCGATTGTAACGGTGTCTGACGATTACAACCCGAATACCGAGCAGTACACGCTGACCATCAGCCAGCGCACACCGCCAACGGCCGAGCAGCAGGAGAAACAGCCGCTGCACATTCCGTTCGATATCGAACTGTACGATAACGAAGGCAAGGTGATCCCGCTGCAGAAAGATGGCCACCCGGTTCATCATGTGCTGAATGTCACTCAGGCCGAGCAGACCTTTATTTTCGACAATGTCTACTTCCAGCCGGTACCCTCGCTGCTGCGTGAGTTTTCCGCGCCGGTGAAACTGGAATATAAATGGAGCGATCAGCAGTTAACCTTCCTGATGCGTCATGCCAGCAACGATTTCTCGCGTTGGGACGCGGCGCAAAACCTGCTGGCTACGCACATCAAACTGAATGTTGCGCGCCATCAGCAAGGCCAGGCGCTGTCGCTGCCGCTGCATGTTGCCGACGCGTTCCGCGCCATTTTGCTTGATGAGCAGATCGATCCGGCGCTGGCCGCAGAGATCCTTACGCTGCCATCGGCGAACGAAATTGCCGAACTGTTTGACATCATCGATCCGCTGGCAATTGCCGCCGTTCGCGAAGCGTTAACCCGCACGCTGGCGACAGAGCTGGCCGATGAGTTCCTGGCGATTTATCACGCTCACAAACTCGACCGCTACCAGGTTGAACATGCCGATATCGGCAAGCGTTCCCTGCGTAACACCGCGCTGCGCTACCTGGCGTTCGGCGATGCACAGCTGGCCGACAAGCTGGTCAGCCAGCAGTACCACGATGCGGACAATATGACGGATGCGCTGGCCGCGCTCTCTGCTGCTGTTGCCGCGCAGCTTCCGTGCCGCGATGCGCTGATGCAGGAGTACGATGACAAGTGGCATCAGGACGGTCTGGTGATGGATAAATGGTTCATCCTGCAGGCGACAAGCCCGGCGGATAACGTGCTGGAAACAGTACGCAGCCTGCTGAAACACCGCTCGTTCTCTCTGAGCAACCCGAACCGTATTCGCTCGCTGATCGGCGCCTTTGCTGGCAGCAACCCGGCGGCGTTCCACGCGCAGGATGGTAGCGGCTATCAGTTCCTGGTGGAAATGTTAACCGAGCTGAACAGCCGCAACCCGCAAGTGGCATCGCGTTTGATTGAGCCGCTGATCCGCCTGAAACGTTATGACAGCCAACGTCAGGCGCTAATGCGTGCGGCACTGGAACAGCTGAAAGCGCTGCCGAATCTCTCTGGCGATCTGTTTGAGAAAGTCAGCAAAGCGCTGGCGTGATGCTGTATGGTCCGGTGGCACAGCGTTTACCGGGCCTCTATCGGTTGGATAAGACGCAGCCGTCATCCGGCTGCTATTCAGCGTGGCAGGCTTTCTGCCTGCCCATTTCGTAAGTCCGATAAGCATCGCGCCATCGGGCAAAAAGCGGGTTAAGCGTGGCGAGTCCGGGGCAATGCACTCTGTTCCGACTCGCCGCGTTTCATCACCCGGTTCAGTACCTCTTCTTCCAGTTCTGCCAGCCTTACCGAACCCAGGCGGCGCGGGCGCGGCAGATCGATGGTCAAATCGAGGCCGATTTTCCCTTCCTCTATCAATAACACGCGATCCGCCATCGCCACCGCTTCACTGACATCGTGCGTCACCAGCACCACGGTAAACCCATAGCTTTGCCACAATTCAGTGATCAGCGCCTGCATCTCCAGCCGGGTTAAGGCATCCAGTGCGCCTAATGGTTCATCCAGCAATAACAATCCCGGTTGATGCACCAGCGCGCGAGCCAGCGCGACGCGCTGTTTTTGCCCGCCCGAAAGGGCGGCAGGCCACTCACTGGCCCGTTGTTCCAGCCCCACTGACTGTAACGCTTGTTGTGCTGCTTCGCGCCAGCGGCCTTTCAGCCCCAGCCCGACATTATCAATCACCGATTTCCATGGCAGCAGACGCGCATCCTGAAACATCATGCGCGTGTCATGCTGAATTTCTGCAAGCGGTGTATTGCCTGCCAGCAACGCTCCGCCGTTCGGCGACTCCAGACCGGCCAGCAGGCGCAGCAGGGTGCTTTTCCCGCCGCCGCTGCGGCCCACCACGGCAATAAACTGCCCGGCGGCGATATGCAAATCCAGCGCATTCAGCACCAGGTTGTTGCCGTAACGTTTGCTGACGCCGTTGAGTAACAACGGGATCCCCTGATTCAGTCGGGCAGTATTCATGCGGTGACCTCTTTGGTGTGGTAAGCGGGATGCCAGCGCAGCCACAGGCGCTCCAGCAGTTGTGCGCTGACATCTGCCAGTTTGCCAAGCAGGGCATAGAGAATAATGGCGACCACTACGACATCGGTTTGCAGGAACTCGCGGGCGTTCATCGCCAGGTAACCGATCCCGGCGTTGGCTGAAATGGTTTCCGCCACAATTAATGTCAGCCACATCAAACCGAGTGCAAAACGCACGCCCACCATTATTGACGGTAGCGCGCCGGGCAGAATCACATGGATGAAAAGGCTGAAACCCGAAAGGCCGTAGCTGCGCGCCATCTCCAGCAGACCCTGGTCAATATTGCGGATGCCATGCCAGGTGTTGATATAGATGGGGAATAGCGTACCGAGGGCCACGAGGAATATTTTGGCACTCTCGTCGATACCGAACCATAAAATCACCAGCGGGATCAGCGCCAGATGCGGCACATTACGCAGCATCTGAATGGACGTATCCAGCAGGCGTTCTCCCCAACGCGACAGGCCGCTGATAAGCCCGAGCGTCAATCCAATCGAACCGCCGATGGAGAAGCCAATCACCGCCCGCCACGAACTGATGGCCAGATGCTGCCACAACTCGCCGCTGGCGCTCAGCGTCCAGAACGCTTTTACGACGCCTTCCGGTGAAGGCAGGATGCGCGTAGATAACCAGCCGGTAGAGGAGGCGATTTGCCAGACCACCACAATCCCGGCGGGCAGCAGCCACGGAGCGAGGTGCAGTAACCATCTGTTTTGTTGAGCCATAGAAACCTCAGCTTTGCGCCACTTTGCGGGGAATGAACTCATTTGCCACCGTTTCGCCCTGCAATTTCAATGACTGTGGCTGCGGGATCTCCGGAATGGCGACATCGAGATGCGGGAACAGCAGCTCGCCCACCCGGTATGCCTCTTCCAGATGCGGATAGCCGGAAAGGATAAAACTGTCGATCCCCAGCGCGGCGTATTCATTAATCCGCGCGGCAACCGTCGGGCCATCGCCGACCAACGCTGTTCCTGCGCCGCCGCGTACCAGACCGACGCCCGCCCAAAGGTTAGGGCTGATCTCCAGTTGATCACGCTTACCGCCGTGTAGCGCCACCATGCGTTGCTGGCCGACGGAATCCTGACGCGCAAAAGTAGACTGCGCTTTGGCGATGGTCTCTTCATCAAGATGAGAAATCAGGCGATCCGCTGCCTGCCAGGCTTCGGCAGTGGTTTCACGAACGATGACATGCAGGCGAATACCAAACCGCACCTTACGGCCATGGGCTGCGGCTTTGGCGCGCACCTGGGCAATCTTCTCTTTCACCCGCTCCGGCGGTTCACCCCAGGTGAGATAGAGATCGACCTGTTCCGCAGCCAGATCCTGCGCCACATCCGAGGAGCCGCCGAAATAGAGCGGCGGACGCGGCTGCTGTACCGGTGGGAAAAAGAGTTTCGCCCCGCGGACATGAATATGTTTGCCTTCGTAATCCACCGTGTCACCCTCCAGCAGGCGGCGCCAGACATGGGTGAATTCGGAGGAGACTTCATAGCGTTCGTTGTGATCGAGAAAGACGCCATCACCGGCCAATTCCTGCGGATCGCTGCCGGTGACCAGGTTAAACAGTGCACGGCCGTTAGAGAGCCTGTCCAGCGTTGCCGCCTGACGCGCCGCGACGGTCGGCGAGACCACGCTTGGACGCAACGCGACCAGAAATTTTAAGCGCTGAGTGACCGGAATCAGCGAGGCGGCCACCAGCCACGCATCTTCGCACGAACGGCCAGTAGGAATTAACACACCGCTAAAACCCAGCCGGTCGGCAGCCTGCGCGATTTGCTGCAAATAGTTATGATCCACCGGGCGTGAGCCCTCGTCGGTGCCAAGATAGTGGCCGTCGCCGTGCGTCGGTAAAAACCAGAACAGATTCAGACTCATGATTTCGCTCCTTCTTTGGTCGGCTGCCAGATACGGGTACGGATATCGACCTTCTTCGGCACCAGGTGGTTGTCATAAAAGAGATCGGCGGTTTGTTGCTGCAACGCTGCAGTGGCTTCATTAACTGGTGCGATTTTGGTTGGCGGGCGATGATCGAAATAGGTGGAAATCACCGCAGGCGGCAGCCCCATGGTTTTTGCCAGCAGCGCCACGCTTTCGTCGCGGTGGCTGATAGTTAAGGCATCGGCTTCGCTAAAGGTATCCAGCACACCCTGCAGGAATTCACCGTTCTTTTCTGCATACGGGCGAGCGGCTAAATAGAAGGAACCGGTCTGTTTGAGTGTGGTGCCGTCTTTCAGTACCCGTACGCCGCCCTGCAACAAGGCCGCAGAGTAGTAAGGATCCCAGATTGCCCATGCATCCACATTCCCTTGCTGGAAAGCAGCGCGTGCATCGGCAGGCGTCAGAAACACCGGTTGAATATCACTGAACTTCAGTCCGGCCTGTTGCAGGGCGCGCAGCAGCAAGTTATGGGAGCTGGAGCCTTTCTGGAACGCCACTTTATGTCCTTTCAGATCGGCCACCGTTTTGATTGGGCTGTTTTCCGCCACCAGAATCACTTCGGCTTTCGGTTTCGGCGGCTCTACCCCGACATACACCAGATCCGCGCCTGCTGCCTGCGCAAAGATGGGGGGAATATCGCCGGTGCTGCCAAGATCAATACTGCCGACATTAAGCGCTTCCAGCATCTGCGGACCTGCCGGAAATTCGACCCAGGAAATTTTGGTGTTCGGGTAGCGTTTTTCCAGCAGCCCATGGCTTTTTGCCAGCACCATACTGACGCTGCCTTTTTGGTAGCCAATACGCAGCGCGTCCGGTGCGGGATCTGCGGCCTGCGATAAAGCGGAAAACGACAGCAGCCCGGCCAGCGCCAGCCAGGGGAAACGATTAAACATGAGCAATTCCTTGTGGGCGGTGAAAATCCGGTGCCTGAATCTCCCGGCGGTGCAGCGCCTGCCAGAAAGTTTCCAGCGCGTTATCAAGGCGCATTTGCAGGTTCGGCGTCAGGCTGGGTTTGTGCTGGTAATCCAGCACCTGGGTATCGTCGGCAAACACGCCGTGCAGGATCTCTTGCGCCTTCAGCGCGCTGAGCACCGGTTTCAGGGCGTAATCCACCGCCAGCATGTGCGCCACGGTGCCGCCGGTCGCTAACGGTAATACGACTTTGCCTTCCAGCGCCCGCTCAGGGAGCAGATCAAGCAGGGCTTTCAGCGCTCCGGCATAAGCGGCTTTGTAAACAGGCGTGGCAACAATTAGTCCGTCTGCTTCTTTTAGTTGTTCAATAAAGGTTTGCAGGGCAGGGCTATCGAAACGTGCATAAATGAGATCTTCCGGCGCGAAGTTTTGCAGGTGCCAGTGGCACACTTCGACGTCTTGCGCGTTGAGGCGCTCGCGGGCATATTCCAGCAGCGCGCTGGAGCGGGAGGGGAAGCGTGGGCTTCCCGCCAGGGTGACAACTCGCATAATCGCTCCTTATAACTAATTGTTTGCTTTTAGATAACATTCATAACAATTTCCTTCAGTGTGGCAGAGGCGATTTATTCCACTAAATGATTTATTCGAAGAAAAATTGCTGAAAAATGCATAAAGCAAAACGAGGAGAGAAAACGATTGCGTCGGATGCGCTTTTTTTGCCACAGGTCAATTCCCTTTCGCGACACTTTCACTGATAATACGCCCCCGGTTTGCACCCGGGAATTCAGGAGAGTTCATGTACTACCCTTTCGTTCGTAAAGCCCTTTTTCAGCTCGATCCAGAGCGCGCCCATGAATTGACCTTCCAGCAGTTGCGCCGTATTACCGGAACGCCTTTTGAGGCACTGGTTCGTCAGCGCGTGCCGGAAAAACCTGTGCAGTGCATGGGACTGACGTTTAAGAACCCGCTGGGATTGGCGGCCGGGCTGGATAAAAACGGTGAATGCATCGATGCACTGGGGGCAATGGGTTTTGGCTCCATTGAGATCGGTACCGTTACGCCTCGCCCGCAGCCGGGAAATGACAAGCCGAGGATCTTCCGTCTGGTGGATGCTGAAGGTCTGATCAACCGCATGGGGTTTAATAATCTTGGCGTGGATAACCTGGTCGAGAACGTCAAAAAATCGCATTTTGACGGTGTACTGGGCATTAATATTGGTAAAAATAAAGACACGCCGGTAGAGCAGGGGAAAGATGACTATCTGATTTGCATGGAAAAAGTCTATGCTTATGCCGGTTATATCGCCATTAATATTTCCTCACCGAATACCCCAGGTTTACGCACGCTGCAATATGGCGAAGCGCTGGATGATCTTTTAACGGCGATTAAAAATAAGCAGAACGATCTGCAAAACATCCACCATAAATATGTTCCGGTGGCGGTGAAGATCGCGCCCGATCTTTCTGAAGAAGAATTGATCCAGGTGGCCGACAGTTTAGTTCGCCACAATATTGATGGTGTTATTGCTACCAATACCACGCTGGAAAGATCGCTGGTGCAGGGAATGAAACACTGTGATGAAACCGGTGGTTTAAGTGGACGCCCACTGCAATTAAAAAGCACGGAAATAATCCGTCGCCTGTCGCAGGAATTAAATGGTCGTTTGCCAATTATCGGCGTCGGCGGTATTGACTCAGTGATTGCTGCCCGTGAGAAGATCGCTGCGGGTGCGTCTATCGTGCAAATTTATTCCGGCTTTATTTTTAAAGGCCCGCCGCTGATTAAAGAAATCGTCACCCATATCTAATCTTTTTTTGTCAGTATGTATCCAGGGCTTTATTTCCGGCCCTGGTTGTTTTATATTCCCTCATTGTTGCTAATTTGTACATTGTGGTCTTTTATTATTAGAGCAATAAGCGAGACGGCGACAGGATAAAAAAGCGACAGGAAGTTTAAGGGGAGGGGAGAGAACAATGCGAATTAAACCTGATGATAATTGGCGCTGGTATTTTGATGACGAGCACGATCGTATGATGCTCGATTTAGCCAATGGCATGTTATTTCGCTCCCGTTTTGCCCGAAAAATGCTGACGCCGGATGCGTTTTCACCTTCCGGTTTTTGTGTTGATGACGCTGCTTTATATTTCTCGTTTGAGGAAAAATGCCGCAACCTTGATCTCTCTAATGAGCAGCGTGCGGAACTGGTACTTAACGCGCTCGTGGCGATTCGCTTCCTGAAACCGCAAATGCCGAAAAGCTGGCACTTTATGACGCACGATACGCTCTGGTCGCCGGCGACCGGTGAAGGTGCCTGTGTCTGGCTGAGCGACACTCAGGAGTGCGTAAACCTGCTGGTGGTTGAGCCGGGCGAAAATGCTGCACTGTGCCTGCTGGCGCAACCCGGCGTGGTGATTGCCGGGCGCACGATGCAACTGGGTGATGCGATTAAGGTGATGAACGATCGCCTGAAACCCCAGCTTCACGCCGAGAGTCTCCGTTTCGAACAGGCGGTTTAAGCCTCCAGTCGCAGTGCCGTTTTCGGAATACAACTGCAACAGAGGATGGCACCGCCCTGCCTGATGGCCGATTTTTTCATCGCACTCACTTCACCTTCAATCAGCTTGATCTGGCAACAGCCGCATATGCCTGCCCGGCAGGAATAGGGTACGCGGATCCCCTGATTTTCCAGTTGCTCCAGCAGCACCTGCTGATTGTTGCCAATAAATGTTTGCCCCTGCCAGCTAATCTCTACTGTTCCCGCTGCCTGAACTTCCGGTTCCAGCGCTTCTGCCACGGCGCCAGCGCCATAAATTTTTGCTGGTGCGGTCGCCAGCACGGCCACGTCGTCGCCCACGCGGATGACGCCACTGTTGCGCGCAATCAGGTTCTGCCCAAAATCGACTTCGCCGTTATCCTGCGCAGTACGAAAACCTTGCAGCGTGGATAACGGTTCGCCGGTCGGATGTTTTTGCCCACGCTCCGGGCTGACGGTGGTAAATACGCAACGGCTACACGGTTTAACAACATCAAACACCACATCGCCGATACGCACGACTTTCCAGCTATCCTCTTCCCACGCTTGCGCGCCAGTTACCACCAGGTTGGGGCGAAACTGCTCCATCTTCACGCTGGCCGGGCAGCGGTTTTGCAAATCACGCAGCGAAGCTTCGTTGGTCAATAAATAAGGGAAACCGTCAGCAAAGGAGAGCGGTACATCTTCATAACGCTTAACACGGCGGGTTAATTCCGGGCCGACCCAGCGCAATTGCACTTCACGGGCGAAAAAGCCGCTGAGCCAGCGATTAATCTCATCCGGCGCGATTAGCGCGGTAAAATGGTTGCCCCACACTTCCGTTGGCGCGCCATCAGGCGCAAAATCGGTAAAACGAATTATCGCGCCACTGCCGTCCGGTGCGGTCAGATGCAGGCCATCGGTTAATGGCGAGGGTGTAAAGCGTACCATCTGCGGATACTGACGCGCGGTAATAAAAGTGCCATCGGGCTGAGTGACCATAAAAATACGGTCAAAAGCAAAGCCGCTGGCATCGGCAAGCGCATGCGTCAGCCCAATACCGCGCATGGATTTCACCGGATGGATAAAGAGACGCGAAATCGTAGGCACGTCTTGCCCCCTGTAAGTCGAAAATAAGCCCTCAACTTTATGACATGACCGCCAGATTAGCTATAATGCGCAACAATTTTCGTTGAGTATAAGTGACATTATGATTTCTCTGTTTGCCAGTACGGCCCGCGGGCTGGAAGAGCTGTTAAAAACTGAACTGGAAAAACTCGGCGCGCAGGAGTGCCGCGTGGTTCAGGGTGGTGTCCATTTTGAAGGTGACACGCGGCTTCTGTACCAGAGCCTGATGTGGAGTCGCCTGGCTTCGCGCATTATGTTGCCGCTCGGAGAGTGCAAGGTTTATAGCGATCTTGACCTTTATCTCGGTGTGCAGGCGATCAACTGGACAGAGATTTTCAATCCTGGCGCGACGTTTGCTGTGCACTTTAGCGGTCTGAATGATGAGATTCGCAACAGCCAGTACGGCGCGCTGAAAGTGAAAGATGCCATCGTCGATAGCTTTACCCGCAAAAATCTGCCGCGTCCAAACGTTGAGCGTGAACTGCCGGATCTGCGTATTAACGTCTGGCTGAATCAGGAGACAGCGAATATCTCCCTCGATCTGAGCGGCGAAGGCCTGCACCTGCGCGGCTACCGCGATCGTACCGGTATTGCGCCGATCAAAGAGAACCTGGCAGCAGCCATTGTGATGCGCTCCGGCTGGCAGCCGGGCACACCGTTACTCGATCCTATGTGCGGTTCCGGCACACTGCTGATCGAAGCTGCCATGGCGGCAACCGATCGCGCACCGGGTCTGCATCGCGGTCACTGGGGTTTTGGCGGCTGGGCGCAGCATGATGAAGCGCTGTGGAAAGAGGTAAAAGCAGAAGCGCAAACGCGCGCGCGCCAGGGGCTGGCGGGTTATGAATCTCACTTTTACGGCTCCGACAACGATGCGCGTGTTATTGAGCGTGCCCGCAGCAACGCCCGCCGCGCCGGGATTGGCGAGTTGGTGACCTTCGAAGTAAAAGATGTCGCCCAGCTCAGCAACCCGTTGCCGAAAGGCCCGTACGGTACTGTGATCAGTAACCCGCCGTACGGTGAACGTCTGGAGAGCGAGCCGGCACTGATCGCGCTGCATAGCCTGCTGGGTCGCCTGCTGAAAGCGCAGTTTGGCGGCTGGCATCTGTCGCTGTTCAGCGCCTCTGTCGATTTGCTTAACTGCCTGCAACTGCGTGCTGAGCGCCAGTTCAAAGCCAAGAACGGCCCGCTGGATTGCGTACAGAAAAATTACCATCTGGCCGAAAATACCGGCGAAGCAAAAGCGTCAGCGATGGCGGAAGACTATGCCAACCGCCTTCGCAAGAACGTTAAGAAACTGGAGAAATGGGCGCGCCAGGAGGGCATTGAATGCTATCGCCTGTACGATGCCGATCTGCCGGATTACAACGTGGCGGTCGATCGCTACGCCGAGTGGGTGGTGGTGCAGGAGTATGCCGCGCCGAAAACCATCGATGCGCAAAAAGCGCGCCAGCGCCTGTTTGATATTATCGCCGCCACCATCCAGGTGCTGGGTATCGCCCCGAACAAGCTGGTGCTGAAAACCCGCGAGCGGCAAAAGGGCACCAATCAGTATCAGAAAATGAACGAGAAGGGCGACTTTATGGAGGTGAGCGAATACAACGCCCGCCTGTGGGTCAACCTGACGGACTATCTGGATACCGGCCTGTTCCTTGACCACCGTATTGCCCGCCGTATGCTGGGGCAGATGAGCAAAGGTAAAGACTTCCTCAATCTCTTCTCCTACACCGGCAGCGCCAGCGTGCATGCCGGTCTGGGCGGCGCGCGTTCCACCACTACGGTGGATATGTCGCGTACTTATCTGGAGTGGGCCGAGCGCAACCTGCGCCTTAACGGCCTGAGCGGCCGCGCTCATCGCCTGATTCAGGCCGATTGTCTGAGCTGGCTGCGTGAGACCGATGAGCAGTTCGATCTGATCTTTATCGATCCGCCGACCTTCTCCAACTCCAAACGTATGGAAGACTCTTTTGATGTGCAGCGCGATCATATGCGTCTGATGCAGGATCTGAAACGCCTGCTGCGCAAAGGCGGCACCATTATGTTTTCCAATAACAAACGCGGTTTCCGTATGGATCTCGACGGGCTGGCGAAACTGGGTCTGCAGGCACAAGAAATTACTCAAAAAACGCAGTCGCAGGATTTTGCCCGCAACCGTCAAATCCACAACTGCTGGCTGATTACCGCAGCCTGAAAGGATAAATAAATGTCATTAATCAGTATGCATGGCGCGTGGCTGTCGTTCAGCGATGCGCCGCTCCTCGATAATGCTGAACTGCATATCGAAGAAAATGAACGCGTCTGTCTGGTCGGCCGTAACGGCGCAGGTAAATCGACGTTGATGAAGATCCTCAACCGTGAACAGGGCCTGGATGATGGCCGCATTGTTTACGAACAGGATCTGATCGTTTCACGCCTACAGCAGGACCCGCCGCGCAATGTCACCGGTAGCGTCTATGACTTCGTCGCGGAAAGTATTTCTGAACAGGCTGAGTATCTGAAGCGTTATCACGAAATCTCCCATCTGGTGATGACCGATCCGAGTGATAAAAATCTCAATGAACTGGCGAAAGTGCAGGAGATGCTGGATCACCACGGCCTGTGGCAGTTGGAAGATCGTATCAATGAGGTGCTGGGGCAACTCGGTCTGGAGCCGGATATGGAGCTGTCGGCGTTATCCGGTGGCTGGTTGCGTAAAGCGGCGTTGGGCCGTGCGCTGGTCAGCGGGCCTAAAGTACTGCTGCTGGACGAACCGACGAACCACCTGGATATTGAAGCGATCGACTGGCTGGAAGGTTTCCTGAAAACCTTTAGCGGCACCATTATCTTTATCTCGCACGACCGTTCGTTTATCCGCAATATGGCGACGCGCATTGTCGATCTCGATCGCGGCAAGCTGGTTACCTATCCTGGTGATTACGATACTTACCTGCTGGAGAAAGAAGAGAACCTTCGCGTTGAAGAGCTGCAAAACGCCGAGTTCGACCGCAAACTGGCGCAGGAAGAAGTGTGGATCCGTCAGGGGATTAAAGCGCGCCGTACCCGTAACGAAGGCCGCGTCCGTGCGCTGAAAGCGATGCGTCGCGAGCGCAGTGAACGCCGTGAAGTGATGGGTAGCGCGAAGATGCAGGTCGAAGAGGCATCTCGCTCCGGCAAAATCGTCTTTGAGATGGAAAACGTTAATTATGGCGTGGAGGGCAAAGTGCTGGTGCGCGACTTCTCCACGCAGGTACAGCGCGGCGATAAAATTGCGCTGATTGGCCCGAACGGCTGCGGTAAAACCACCTTGCTGAAGCTGATGCTGGATCAACTGAAAGCTGACAGTGGCCGCGTGCATGTGGGTACCAAGCTGGAAGTGGCGTACTTCGATCAGCACCGCGCCGAACTTGATCCGGATAAAACGGTGATGGACAACCTGGCTGAAGGCAAGCAGGAAGTGCTGGTAAACGGTAAGCCGCGCCATATTCTGGGATATTTGCAGGACTTCTTGTTCCATCCGAAACGGGCGATGACGCCGGTACGCGCACTCTCCGGCGGGGAACGCAACCGTCTGTTACTGGCGCGTTTGTTCCTGAAACCCAGCAATCTGTTGATTCTCGATGAACCGACCAACGACCTGGATGTGGAAACGCTGGAGCTACTGGAAGAGCTGATTGATAGCTATCAGGGCACCGTTCTGTTGGTGAGCCACGATCGTCAGTTTGTTGATAATACAGTGACCGAATGCTGGATTTTCGAAGGCGAAGGCCGGATTGGACAGTATGTGGGCGGTTACCACGATGCCCGTGGTCAGCAAGCGGCTTCACAGGCCTTTAAACAGGCGGCGGCGAAGAAAACGGTGGAAGTTCCAGTAACCAAAGCAGGAACTGTCAAACGCGGTAGTAACAAACTAAGCTATAACCTGCAACGAGAACTGGAACAATTGCCGCAAAAGCTGGAACAACTGGAAGCGGAACTGAGTGATTTGCAGGCTCAGGTCGCCGATGCCAGCTTCTTTAGCCAGCCGCACGATCATACGCAAAAAGTCCTGGCTGACATGGCTGCGGCGGAACAGGCGCTGGAAGAGGCGTTTGAACGCTGGGAGTACCTGGAGGCTTTGAAAAACGGCGCATAAAGGGAGTCAGTATGTGTGAACACCACCACGCCACACGGCACATTCTTTGTTCGCAATGTGACATGCTGGTGGCGCTGCCGCTGTTGCAGCATGGTCATAAAGCGACTTGTCCGCGCTGTGGCACGACACTGACAACCGAATGGGACGCGCCCCGGCAGCGTCCCACGGCTTATGCCATTGTGGCATTGTTCATGTTGTTGCTCGCCAACCTTTTTCCTTTCGTTAATATGCAGGTCGCCGGTGTCGCCAGCGAGGTCACACTGCTGGAAATTCCCGGCGTGCTCTTTTCTGAAGATTACGCCAGCCTTGGCACTTTCTTCCTGCTGTTCGTACAACTGGTTCCCGCATTCTGCCTGGTGACTATCCTGCTGTTGGTGAATCGTGTGCCGATGGACTTCCGTCTGCGCGTTAATCTGGCGCGGGTGTTATTCCAGCTAAAAAGTTGGGGAATGGCGGAGATCTTCCTCGCAGGCGTGCTGGTGAGTTTTGTCAAGCTGATGGCCTATGGTGATATTGGCATTGGCAGCAGTTTTATTCCCTGGTGTCTGTTCTGTCTGTTGCAATTGCGCGCTTTCCAGTGCGTTGATCGTCACTGGTTGTGGGATGACATTGCGCCCGCGCCGCAGCCGCAACAGGTATTGCGCGTCGGTGTGCCGGGGATCCGTCAGGGGCTGCGTTCCTGCCCGTGCTGTACGGCGATTGTCGCGATCGATCAACCTGTGTGCCCGCGCTGCCACACGCGTGGACACGCCCGACGGCGCAACAGTATCCAGTGGACGCTGGCGCTGTTGATGACTGCGATGATGCTCTATCTGCCTGCCAATATTTTGCCGATCATGGTGACCGACCTACTGGGCGATCGCATGCCATCGACCATTCTCGCCGGGGTGATTTTGCTGTGGAGCGAGGGTTCTTACCCGGTGGCGTTGGTGATTTTTATCGCCAGTATTATGGTGCCGACGCTGAAAATGATAGGCATTGCCTGGCTCTGTATTGATGCAAAAGGCCATGGCCGACGAGACTGCGAGCGGATGCATTTTATTTATGAAGTGGTGGAGTTTGTCGGGCGCTGGTCAATGATTGACGTGTGTGTGATTGCCGTACTCTCCGCGCTGGTGCGGATGGGCGGGCTGATGAATATTTATCCTGCGATGGGTGCGCTGATGTTTGCGCTGGTCGTTATTATCACGATGTTTGCGGCAATGACTTTCGATCCGCGCTTGAGCTGGGATCGTGAGCCACAAACGCACCATGAGGAGTCGTTAGAGCATGGAGAATAAGAGTGGGGAAGCCAACGTGCAAAAGGTGAGAAACTGGTCGCCGGTGTGGATTTTCCCGATTGTTACGGCGCTGATTGGCGCATGGATCCTCTTTTATCATTACAGCCACCAGGGGCCGGAGGTGACACTGATCACCACTAATGCCGAGGGAATTGTCGGCGGTAAGACCACCATCAAGAGTCGCAGCGTTGATGTCGGCGTGGTGGAAAGCATGACGCTGACTGACGATTTAACTCATGTGG
>CANUEX010021918.1:0-44098 GCA_948099535.1 Jatropha multifida
CTCTAAATATTTCTCAAATAATTCATTTTCAAATGTTATTTAACTCCACAATTTAATTAAATTAATTCCACAAAAAATAATTACTCATTTATTCCTTAATATACCACAATAAAAATAATATTCATTAGTTGCCGCAATTCACCAAAAATATTTATGAAATATTCTCTACCCACCTAATCATGGAAACATGCTCCAAAAATATTTAATAATATATTAGACACATGTAGTAATTTTTTCGGACCGAAATAATACTAAATCCCGAACCGATGGTACCATTCACAGATCAGTAAATCACTATTCACCAATAATTTATTACTTACTCTGTCATGAAAAATTTACATATTAACTTTAATTAAGCAAGACCACTCACATAAAATCTAATTAACTCCACAAATATTAACTATGCTCAATATCATTATCGGGTCCAAATAAAATATTATTTCCCCCTCGGGTGATACTATTCATGACCCATCCAAATAATATTATTTCAAGATCTGAAATTTTGGGGCATTATACTTCAGTAATATTTGGGAGATGTGGTCTCCTCACTCTACTCGACTGTTGAGATCCGCCTCTAATATACACCACTAATAAGTCAAGTACCATTTTGGTATATCAAAAGAGTTGGCACAATCCGTTATAACCTTTCACTTAGACCCAAAGTAAATAGGAGGAAACAATTAACTCTCCCTTATGGAACTCAAGACTCTGCATACTCGACCTAAGCTCATGTAGTAGACTATAGTTATTTCCTCTTAGAATATACCATAATAATATTTGTTTGATACATTCATCAAATAAATGTGAGAAACATCAGGTCCAAACCCCCATATTGGTTTATGGGCCTAACCTAAATGTCCTAGGAATAGAAAAGACTATAGACCTTAAATTGTGTGTGGGAACTATAAAGATAAAGATCATGCATTCCCTTACTCCTGTCTCCTTTGTTTGTATATACTTGCTATGTTTGTGTTGTGTTGCATTCGTGCATCACTTAACTTATTTTCTTGCTGCCATATAGAGGTATTCTATCATGCTTCGGTTCCATTGTCCAAAGTAGTAAAGAGAGAAAGATTGAAGAGAAATACTTGAATCAAAATGAATCAAGTTCGAGAGTTGACATATGAAGACCCTCATTACAAATGTGTTGGGATTGTAAAAAAAAAAAAGAAACTATTGAAATGTCTACTGTAATAAAACACATTTTCAAGAAATATATGAAATTTCCTTTATTGGGTCAAAAATTTTTCCCGAAAAATCCCGGGAAATATATTGTGATATCTTGATTATTGTAAAAAGTTAACATTCTGAGCAATATATGAGAAAATTTATCTTAAGCCAAATATTTTTATGTAAAAAAAATAAAAATAAAAATAAAAAAAGGAACTGTTCAAATGTCAACACTATTTGCATGCAGAAAAAAGGAACATTTGGCTATAGGATAAAATTCCATTCTTATTCATGTAAATTCTCAAAACTCTTTCTTCAATATATATTTTGAATAATTCCAATCGAATTATTGTACAATGCGACATTAGTTTCATCTCATTATATTGTCTTGTGTGATCATATTTTCGTGTATCATTCCATAAGCATTCATGCATGCATGCATAATATTATGTGACTAACCTCCATTTTGTGTAGTCATGAAAGCACCTCACAAAAAGAAAGCACCAAAGGCAGGTAGCTAGTTGAGGTCATAAAATCACTTAATTAGAGCTGAAGAGCCTTCGACCCTTTCAATCCATCTAGCACAATTTCCATCCAATTCATCGGGCTCTAGATTTGAGATTGGTTGTTCTCCAATTCAAGCAAATTTGCCAGTTCTAGATTCTATTTCGACTGATAAGATGGCTGAATCCAGTATTCCCATTACCAAATTGGAGAAGGTGATTGAGAAAATGGTAGAGGCCAGCCGCAAAAAGTTCATAACGTCTAATAAGCAAAAAGAGAAAGTGGTGATAAGGGATGACGGAGAGACTAGAAATGAGTTTAGAAAGAAGAAACATATTGGTAATAACTGGCAAGACTTGGAATTTCATAAGACTTATGCCAAGAAGGCTAGATCTAAGTCAATCGTCCCAACAAGATTAAAATGCATTGACTTTCCCTGAGGATATGAGGTGGGAGCTACCAGCAAAGACAAGATCAGAAAAGAAAAAAATTTTGGGAATCATATTGACAATTTTAATAAGTCCAGAATCCAAGGGTTTAGTGAATCGGTCGAGACTCCGACCACCCGCAATGATAAAATAACTACCACTCTAGTTCTAAGAACCGCCAAACCTACAAAGAGATTCTCCAACTTTAGTATTCCCCTTTCTAGAATATTTAAGAGAGTTAAATCAACAGTCTTGTTACACCCGCTTATACCAAAATGCCCTTCGAAGGTTCTACCAAAGAAGTTTGATCGCAATGCTTATTGTCAGTTCCATTAGCGTAAAGGCCACGCCACAGATAACTGCTTTCGCTTGAGGCATGAAATCCAATCAGATGATGGAAAAATAACTGATCCTAAAAAGACAAGGCCTGATAGGAGAACTAATGCACTTCTTAAATTTCAAAGCATGCCATCTCCTAAGAACCCATGTTTGGTTGAGCCTACGAAGGCTTTTGAGGAGTTGCTTTCTGAATTTAAGCAGAAAAAGGAATAACAAGAGGGACAGGTCTCTCAGGTTAAGGAAGAGGAGGGCCTATATTGAAGAAAGCTTTGAGGAAGAAGACCTTACCAACATGTGTTTTTGATTTTGAATTTATTTATGATGAACTGTCAATGCTATGTAATGTAATGAACTTCCATTTTGCTTGCTTATTTGATGTTTCTTTTTATGTTTTTATTCATCAAGTAAATAAACACACGCGCATATTTGGCATTCATTCATCATGCATACTTGATTTTAATATAAACACAAAAGAAATCCCCAGAATTTATTAATTGGGCCCAACTTAACACTAGAGTTAAGCATGAAATTTCAAAGTCTAAACAAAATAAGAGCTTCTGCATGGAGTTATACAAGGGACAGACAGGTCCATAACCTAATGCTTTGGTATCCTAGGCAGCAATATAATGTGACAGAAAAGGATTGAGATCGAAAAAGGCTAGAGGGGAGTGGCAAAAGATTTTCGTCGATTTTTAAAAGACGACTCTTTATTTCGATCAGCTACCTAACTTTATTTCGATTCCCCAAAGAAAACGGGCAAGGCAGATATGTGTGCAGATTATAGAACTCCAAAGCTTTTATGGCGGATGATTAACTGCGGTTCTTTAATATCCAACAGTAAATGACCAAAATAATACATCTTGAATAAGCAACTAAAGATGGCAAACGAGCCTTACAACGTTTGATATTGCTGTTCATAAGTTTTGCACAAGCAGCTGTACAAAAGAATGTCAAACGATGTGTTGGCAAGAGGTGTATCGATGAAGGAAGTTGAGATAATTTTGGAAATCTGCATAGAATTTTGAAGTGTTCATACAAGCAAAGAAGATTCTACACTAGGATTCTTTTAGCTGTTAATGGAGAGAGATAATTTTTTCCCCTATGGAAAAGCAGTGATAACAGATTGTTTCCCAATGGTAGGATCGAGGCAAAATCCTTCGAAGAGTGTCAACACCAAGTAGGTGGCTAAGTCCCCTTCGCAGGTTTGACATCCTTCATCATGTAATGGTCAATAACACCGTTCAACCTCAATCATAAGATAAAAATTCGTTAGTGAAATATGGAGTTGAGCACCATTAATCAGCATGAAGTCATGGGCTAGGGCGAACTGTAAACAAAAAAAAAAGAAAAAGAAGAATAGAAAAATAAAAAAAAGAAAAAGAAGAAAAAAAAAATAAAAAAGAGAAAAAAGAGAAAAGAAGAAGAAGAAAATAAAAGGAAAAAAGATTTTGGCGAAAATGGCTAAGAATCCTTCTGTTTGAGCCTTTACATTGCTACAACCAAATCTACAAATGGAGGAACCCCTTACTTTCCGATGTATGGGTTGAAAACTATAACACCTACTGAAACAAAAGTGTAATCCTTAGCCATAGTGATGGAATCAAAAATTTTGGAACATCAATAAATGGAAGAGCATTATCAAGAACTAGCATTCCTAGATGGGAAAAGGCAAAGAATTCTCAGTTCATGGATCGACTTTATAAGAGGGAGATTGCCAAACACTTCAACAAAGGAGTCAGGATGAAGCTGCTGAAGTTAGGAAATCTGATTCTGTAACATAGAAGATCGAACATTCGCAACTAAGGGGGAAGTTTGAGCCTAAATTGGGAGGACCCATTCTTGATCAAGAAGATCTCTTCCAAAGGCACAGTGAAGTTATCTGACATAGTAGGCTATGAGTTCACCAAATCGATCAACGTGGATAAGCCAAAGAAATTCTATGTGTAACTCGAAATGTTATGCCTAATCCCATTAATAAATTCACCTTTTGTATTCTTATTAACTTTAAACCGTGTCAAGCTGAGTTTGTGTTAATTTGCAAAGTTGTGAATTTACCTCAGTGAAATAGAATGGCAAGAAATATATCAAGCATCTCAAGTAATAAGATGATTCATTTATAAGTGCATACATTGATATGACTACACTTGTCTATTACATTTCATCAGTAAATAGAACAGGAGCATTTACATGCCAAATTCTAGTAAAAATCCAGCAGTCAGCAAATTAGCCAAATCTGAATTTGCACCGACTCCAGAATAAGCCTATAGCCAAGAATGGTACAAGTCAGAAGAAGTGGTATTGGGCACCTTAGAGATATGTATCATCCGATTAGGCCAGGTGGAGATGACATAAGCCAGAAATCATCAGGTGGTAAAGCCACCTTCGAACGGCTTGTAATCGGGAATAGTTTGGCGATGATCGTATTGTTGTGCTACTCGGCTAGGATAATAAGCCACTACGATGGTCAAGCCACACTGGGGAAAACAAGGGATATAAGAAGAGACGGTGACACGTCCGAAATGCCACCATGGACAGGTCCATCCAATTCCTTCAATAGTGACATCTTGGAAAATGATAGTCCAATCTTCTAGGGTCACTCCAGTCAAGCGGCGTTGACGATGAACATGGACTCACAATCCATAATTAGGTATTAAATGGTCCAGTGGTGGAATCATCACCTGTAACTTCTCAAAAGCCCACAACTGCAGATGCATAAAAAAAAGAGAAAAAGAAGAGAAAAAAGCTCATTAAGTCGAAAACCCACAAGGGCGGCTTAAGTAAAAAAAATATTAGGACACAAAAGAAGAAGCTCATTAAGTTAAAAACCCGTAAGGGCGACTTAAGAAAAAGTTAAAGAGTGCAAAACAAAAAATAACAATAAAAGAAAAATGCATCTACCTACAATGGAAGCTGGCTTCCCATCGGACCAATCACCGAAGTGGGATCTCAGACACGTTCCGCTAGTTAGGTGAGTGTTTCAGTAAGGACAAGAGGAAACGACGTACAATGGCTAGCCATCTATTCAACTATAGGCACTAATCTAAGGCTACCATATCCGTCAACATCGCTAAGTAACAAGTATTGACTGATAACACGGAAAGAGATAAGTGAGGGCCAAAATGGGCTTGCACGGTCCATGGTCATTGCGCGGTTGACAAGAGGTTGCAAGGGCATGACATCGATGCTAGGCTCATATGCAAGAAGTTCATAAGCTGAGACACTAAGAACAGTTGAGACTCGTGAAGCAGGTCCATATTCAACTGTGGCAAAGCCGAGATCTCTCCAACTTCTAGTCATTTGCCCGAAATAATGCTGAATTCTTCAAACAGAGGATGAATCCCAAAGTCATTATGGCAAAATAGATTCTCAAAAGGATCAAAGTGGCTAATCAGCCATTGCATCAATCTGGGTTAGATCCAAATATTTCGATAATAACTCAGGCCCTTAAGTTCAAAAGGGATAGTAGCTCCCAATCATCGCGGCTAAAACTTTGGAACAATGCTTCAAATGCAGATGCCAAGGATCTATCCATGGAAAATGAAAAAGTGAAAGGTTTGAAATTTTCATTATGAGAGAAGGGTTGTGAAGCACAATGACTATGTCATGGGCCTTTATAGCATAAGAATGAGAAAATAAGATGATGGTTGGTTGTCACTTCAGATATAACTGACTGTCAATTCAATCATGATATTTTTCAAACAATGTAACAAATAGTTGTAAAGGAACTAATGCAATCATTTCAATCATGATATGAAAAGGAGATTATCTCTTTACAAGGATACCCTCAAAATTCAGCTTACTGTATGAAAGCAACAAGGGAAGATTGTAACAGTCAACCCTTCCATCATCGGACTCTCTTGAGTCCTTGCCGCTGGTTTCCACTGCCTCTTTAATTATAATTTGTCAATGCTTGACACCTCGACTAGCGCACCCACCTCATGACACCCCTGCATCATGACCAACTACAGGCTTCATGCCAACTCTCTACACACATGCATAAGGATAGATAAATGCATTTAATGCATACATGACATATGCATTGCAAATTTTTATGTTGTTTATACTTACAGCTGCATGCTCGATCGAGAGCCTCGACGCGTGCAATCGGAGTTGTGCTACTTTTTACAACTAGCTCGGCTCACAAATTACTGTACCGAGTAAGGGAAAGGCAATAAGCATCCATTGCACCGCAAATGGTCTCAAAGGACAAAGTGGGATCAAAGCCTGCCACAAGAAGCATTTCAAAACAATTGGGATCAGGCATACGATAGGCAATAATTAAAGAATAAACTGGGGCAAAACCCATAACAGGAGGCGATTCAAAGCAAACTGGGGGAAGCCCACAGTGACAAGAAACAGAAAGATAAACTAGGACAAAGCCCACAATGAAAAGCGATTCAAAGCAAGCTAGAGCAAGCTCCAAAATGAGTAACAATTGAAGAATAAGTTGGGTCAAACCCCGTAACAAATGGTAATTCAGAATAAATTGGGGCAAAGCCCGAAATTAGCGATAATAAAAGAATAAACTAAGGAAAAACCCATGATAAAACATAAGTTGGGGAAGGCAAGCTCACAACAAGACACAACAAGAAGAATAAAACTAGGGCAAAGGCCACAACATAAAGAATTTTAGAATGGAGGCAAAGCCAATAATAAGAATCAAAAGAATGAACTGGGGCAAACCCCATGAGAAGAATGTCCAAGAACGAATAGAAGCAAAGCTCGTTAAAAGAGGCTCTAAAAAATGACCCTGGAGGTACGAGCTAAATTGCATCTACATGGCAAACATAGCAGGCACCAAATAAAGAAGCCTCTCTGATGACAGAATATGAGTGAAAACCTCGTAGGCAATGACTACACAAATAGCCAAGAAAAAAGTCTTACCTCACCACCAAAGTAAGTGCACCACCACCAGCCGTAGATGGAATCCCTTGGCCGCCAGGTAAGTTGTCTCGACTCTATTTCAATACGATCCCAAGTGATCAACACACATTCATGAACTGGTCAATAAAGTCATCCCGTGTGGCACGTCGTAAGTGCTTGTGAGGTTGGTCAATTCAATCAAGCCGTCATATGTGGCACGATGTAAGTCCCTATGAGGTCGGTCATATAAGTCGTCCCATATGGCGCGCTGTAGGTCCCTATGAGGCTAGTCAACTAAATCATCTTGCATGGCACATCGTAAGTCCCTATGTGGCTAGCCAATTAAATCGATTAAGTCGTCCCATGTGGCATGACGTAAGTCCCTATATGGCTAGTCAATAAAGTCATCTCGCATGGCTCGCCGCAAGTCCTTGTGAGGCTGGTCAATAAAGCCGTCCCGTGTGGCTCGCCATAAGTCTCTATGAGGTTGGTCAATTAAGCCATCCCATTTGACACGCTGTAAATCTCATGAGGTTGGTCAATCAAATCATCTTAAGTTCCCCCTACGCACCATCTAAAAGGACAAATCCCTAGTGGAAAATAAGTCCCCATTGGAAAATGAATTCCCAATGTAAACAAATTCACTGGCAAAGACTAATCCTCCAATAGAATAAGTTCTCCAGTGAGTTGCATCGTGTTGTCATGAACACACACGATGCACAATAAATCTTTTAGCCAGTTGCCCCATTTTATGCACT
Source organism: Jatropha multifida (assembly GCA_948099535.1). Classification (NCBI taxonomy): domain Eukaryota; kingdom Viridiplantae; phylum Streptophyta; class Magnoliopsida; order Malpighiales; family Euphorbiaceae; genus Jatropha; species Jatropha multifida. Next base: position 8,063 of record CANUEX010021918.1, read on the forward strand.
GCGGTACAATTTCCAATAGATTCATGTGCAATCACACACCGACACATATATTTGACTCCCCAGTAGAATCTGATCATATCACACACATGCACGCCTTCCCAGGCTTAATCATGGGATTTCTAATCATCACTAGCCAGAAGGCCTTCTTTTTTATATGGCAAAGTTTAAATTTTACAGGGTTTCTTCGGTTGAATCAGCATATCAGAATCTAGTCTCTAAAAGCATAAATTCCCCAGTAAGTTACACTATTCTATGAATTAGTACACACACGAAATCACGCACTCTCAAATAAGTCGTTACGAGTTATAACACATTTCCCTAATAAAATCTGCTCCTCTAGTTGACTAATGTGATGCACCTCACAGTAAGGATATTCAGTCAAGTTATTGTGCAAGGATCTTCAGTCAAGTCATCCAACATGACGCACCTCATGCAATGAGGATCTTCAGTCAAATCATCTAGCCTGACGCACCTTGCGCAGCAAGGATTTTTAGTCAAGTCGTTTAGCATGACACACCTCGCACAGCGAGGATCTTCAGTCAAAACGTCCAGCGTGATGCGCCTCGCACAGCAAGGATTGTCAACCAAGTCGTCCAGCGTGACGCGCCTCGCACAACAAGGATTCTCAACCAAGTCGTCCAGCGTGACGCGCCTCGCCCAGTGAGGATTTTTAGTCAAGTCATCCAGTGTGACACACCTCCATAGTGAGGATTTTTAGCCAAGTCGTCCAGTGTGATATGCCTCGTGCAGCAAGAATTTTCAACCAAGTCGTCTAACATGATGCGCCTCACACAGTGAGGATTTTTAACCAAGTCGTCTAGCGTGATGCGCCTTGCGCAGCTAGGATTTTTAGCCAAATCATCTAGCTTGAAGTGCCACACGCAATGATTATTTTTTGCCAAGTCGTTCAGCGTGACGCACCTCACGCAGTGAGAATTTTCAATTAAGTCGTCCAGCGTGACGTACTTCACACAGTGGGGATTTTCAAGTTAAGTAATCCAGCGTGACGCACCTCCCTAAGTGGAGCATTTCAAAAATGGGTTGGTCGCAGTTTCGCACCCGTTCATTTATCAGAGTCGTCCAACGTGATGCACTCCTGTAGCCGCATGTATGGCGTACCTCATTTCGGTTTTCATCGTCCGAAAGGACAACATCTAGAAGAGGAGCATCATCATGAAATCACCAATGAAGTTGGTGCACTACAATCACATAAGCTGTTTAAAGAGCGCAAACCAGGTAAGTATGATTACTACTTATACGTCTACTTTACATTTTGATAAAATCTTGCTTGAAAAGCAAAATATTATCAAAATGAGGGCAAACTATAGATGTTTAATTTTTTTCCCCAAAAATAGATTCAATGATGATAATTTGTACTACTAAGGAAGAGGATGAAGCACCAAAAGAGCTTGATCCCAAAGTAATGATTCGAGTTTAGGAAGTGCAACATTTTTTCACATGCCTCGGTATCTTATGGCACTCTATACATCACCCGGATCAATTTTGTAAAAATCAAGTCAATTCGCTAGTGGGGCCCACAGTGGGGTCCATCCGTAAGGCCCATTAGTGATCCTCAAGGGACCCATCAGTGGTGATGACATTTCTCGTGGTAGAATGAGTTTGGAACATCTGATTGATTTGATTCTTTAACTAGTAATCCTAGGGTAAGAAATTGGATCCATCATATCGTTTTCACATTTTCAGGGTTCATGCCGAAACAGGGTCTCAAAATGTGTCCCAAGTGCACACGGAATAAATTTTCATGACTTACATCGATACACTTGCCATATGAACCGATTTCATGAAAAATCAACAATTGGATCATTTATGGGGCCCATGTGTGGGGAGCACATGCCACATAGGCAGTGAACAGTGCAAGAACACCCATTTGCTATAAATTCATCTCTAAATTTAGGGTTAAGGGGTTGTCATTTTCATGGTTGGGCAATTGTGAATTGAGAGAAAACTAAGAATAAAAAAACACAAACAACAAATCAAACACAAAAATAAAATCAAAAACACATTCTAAACTCAATTTCTTCACAAAAATCTTAAGAGTTTTCTTAGTTTAATTGTGTAATAGATAGTTTCTGGAATAGTCAGTGATTTTTACATGCACAAACACTTCCAGAAATGAAATTAAACACAAGTTTGAATCATCTTCAAAGATCAAGTGTTCTTGAGGTGTTCTTCATCAATCTTCAAGCAAACCAGTAACTTTTCTCCAAAACCAGGTAAATTCAGAGTCTAAACTTCATCTCTTGTGTATTTCCATTTTATTTTATTATTAAATTATCAAAAATTAGATCATTTGTGAGAGGAACCCTCAAAAACCCAGTTTTGCAAAAATCTGTAACTTTCTAGGGCGATCTGGCGTAAGCTGGACGCATCTGGCACAGGGCACTTGAATATGGCGTGCACCAGAAGCAAGTACCTCATGCCAATTGCATCTGGCTCACACCACTTGAGCCCAAAAATCTGTTGATTTTTGGTTTTTTTACATTTTTGGGTTTTCTGATGTTTATGAACTCCAATTATCTTGGTATGGGACGAAAGCCACTTCCAGTGGTGTGAGAACATTAACTCAGAAGCCAAATAATTTAAAAAGCATCAAATCATGCCTAGATTCTAAGATTGAAGTGGGTTAGGCCTAAGGGTCGAAAATCCATGTTTAATCCGGATGAGTACGAATGATTTTAATCTAGTTTATTGCAATGATTTGTGAATTTTATTCATATAATAAGGTGAATATTGTGCTCATGAGCTTGAAACAATATTAAAATAATTAAATTTTTTTATTTTTGCAATTATTTATTTATGCACATTTAATTATTATACTATAACATATATTATATATTGTTCTTCAAATTCACTAACATCTCTAACGTTTCTGACATCAAGTTACATTCTTTCATTTTATTATATATTGTTTATCTTGAATACTTTATTTTATTATTGAATTAATATTTGTATTTTGATGATTTTTAGTCAATTCTTGCATAAATCATGTTGTTTAAATATTTGAGTGTGTTATATTTGTTGAATATATTTGTTTTAATTTTTGAGTTTAATGTGATTTATTCGAGAAGTTTGTAATAATTTTATTAATGTTGATTTGTATTAATTAAATGGAAAATGGGAATATGTAATGGGATAAATGGGGTAGAATGTATTTTAATAGGAACGATTGAAATTCTTTTCTCCTCCCTTCTTCTTTATGGATGTTTAATTTTCATGTTGGATGAATGTTTTAAATGTGATAATTTGCTTGAATGACATCATTTTCAAAATTGCATAAAATGCTTTACATTGCAAATTAAATTAATACCAGAATTAATAAATAACGAATATTCGGACAACTAGGAGGCCGATTTTAGATCGGGCAGAATGGGTGGCTAACAGCTTCCCATATCCGTACCTAACTCCCAAACTCACTCGTGTTAAAACCAAATTAGTTCGTTTCAAAGAATTAATTAATCCAAGAAATTTTTTCCTAATTTAGTAAAGTAGGGTGGCAACTCCAACCATTTTCAAAACCTTACCAAAGTAAGGAAACATTTTTCTAAGGACTAAAATGGGATTAGATAAAATAATTTATATAAATTAAAATGAACCAAGCCCGTTTAATGCGGTTTACTTGAGTAACTCTCGAGAAAGCCATGAGATGCTGTGCGAAAGCCATGTCGTCCTCATAAAAAGAGGCATTAATATAATGAACTAGAGCATGTAGAACAGTTTCATTCTCATCACACACATCACACCCCTCATACACATGCATCCCTCTTCAATTCAATTACACCTTGACCAGCAAAATATTCATATAGGGTCTCCATACAAAATGAATAACCTTCCGAGGAATATTCAAAGCCCTTATATAGCACCATGTACCTGCATCACCCGAATCATGGTTCGCAATAGCCAACTTATGGGCACTCCTAACTTCATAATCCCCACGTCTAGACCAATGCTGATGCAACTCATTGAGGCAACCATGGAGATGGAGGCTTGAAGATTCCAATGGGCCAATCATTAGAGTACATTCCAATAAGCTCAAAGCTCAATTTTAAATCTTTGTACAAGCTTTGATCTCACAAGATCATTAAGAAGATATGTTGATCAAGCACGGAGAAGAGCTTAAGGAGATGTCAAGATTCTAATGTACATTGGAGCATACTTAGATTGAATTCACAAACACAAGCCTCATTCAATAAGCTTAAAGTTCAGTTGCAAATCCTTTTACAAGCTTTGATCTCATAAGAAATTTAAGAAGATATGTTAATCAAGCATGGAAAAGAGCTTAAGGAGATGTCAAGATACTAATGCACATTGGAGCATACTGTTGCGTGAAATTATTCTGGTAGCACTGTTAGGGAAAATTGCTCTTCCAACTCAACTTGATATTGGAAATTTCATAGCTCCACGATAAAATAATAGTACATAAATTAAGTAAAATAAAATAAATAAACACTGCTAAGAAAATAATAGGAGACACAATATTTTAACGTGGTTCGACAAATTGTCTATATCCACGGATAGCACTGATTCTTTTACTATGTAAAAATAAAATAATACATACAAATATTATAATATTTTATTTGAGTTATGCCCACTCAAAGGACTTGCAATATTTGTATATCCCTCACACAAATCCCAAAGAATTACTATCAAAACCGGAGAGTAAACTCACTCTCAAATCCAATGTTTAAGCCAACCACACTGAAGCAATCCCCTCTAGAACCTTAGAGTAAAATACTCACAATTAATTATACCCTATTAATTGCCCCGAGAGTATATGCCCTACTCTCTCTCTCTCTCTCCCCTTTTTTTCTTTCTTTCTTTTCCTTTTGGTTTTTACACGCATTCAGCCTACTACTACACATACATATAGATACATAATAAATGGAAGTCAACTGTGGTGGTTCACCTCCTCCACCTATAAAAGTCAATAAAAAACAAATTCAACAAGTTGGTGAGGTTAGCTAACCTACCTCATCAACCAAAAAAATAATTCAAGGCACTATAACAATAGTGGTATCTGAAGGGAAAAATTACTCCGGTACCACTGTTGAAAAAAAATACCCGATGCGACACAATTTGTTATTTGAAACTTTGTAACTGCACGATTAAATAATCTTATAATGAATTCAATAAGATAAATAAGTAGATACTGTTGAGAAAATAATAGGAGACACGATATTTTAACGTGATTCGATAAATTGTCTACATCCACGAATAACACTGATTCTTTTACTATGTAAAAATAAAATAATAAATACAAATATTGTAATATTTCCTTTGAGTTATGCCCACTCAAAGGACCTAAAATATTTGTATACCCCTCACACAAATTCCAAAGAATTACTATCAAAACCTGAGAGTAAACTAACTCTTAAACCCAGTGTTTAAGCCAACCCCACTGAAGCAATCCCCTCTAGAACCCTAGAGTAAAATACTCGCAATTAATTATATCCTATTAATTTTCCCGAGAGTATATGCCCTACTCTCTCTCTCTCTCCCCCTTTTTTTTCTTTCTTTCTTTTCCTTTTGGTTTTTACATGCGTTCATCCTACTACCACACACACACACATATATAGATACATAATAAAAGGAAGTCAAGTGAGGTGGTCCACCTCCTCCACCTATAAAAGTCAACAAAAAATAAATTCAACAAGTTGGTGAGGTTAGCTAACCTACCTCATCAACCAAAAAAAAATAATTCAAGGCACTATAACAATAGTGGTATCTAAAGGCAAAAATTACTCTAATATCGCTGTTGAAAAAAATACTTGCAGCGATACAATTTATTATTTGAAACTTTGTAGCTGCACGATTAAATAATCTTATAATGAATTCAATAAGATAAATAAGTAAATACTGTTGAGAAAATAATAAGAGACACGATATTTTAATATGGTTCGACAAATTGTCTACATCCACAGATAACACTAATTCTTTTACTATATGATAATAAAATAATACATATAAATATTGTAATTTTTCCATTAAGTTATGCCCACTCAATAAACCCGTAATATTTATATACCCCTTACATAAACCCCAAATAATTACTATCAAAAATCCGAGAGTAAACCCACTCTCAAACCTAGTGTTTAAGCCAACCCCACTGAACCAATCCTCTCTAGAACTCTAGAGTAAAATATTCGCAATTAATTATATCTTGTTAATTGCCTCTAGAGTATATACCCAACTCTCTCTTTTCTTTCGTTTCTTTCTTTCTTTTTCATTTTGCACTTGCGCTTTTGCACACCTTTGTTTTTCTCTCTACGCTTCACCCCTGTGCTACACTTGCACACATACACTTGCCCTTGTATACAAAAAGAAAGAAGGTTTAGTTCAAAGGTTGGTGAGCCCCTGCACCAACCTTGACTAAAAATAATAAACCAAAAAGACGTATTGCCAAATTTTAACACACATTTCAAATGGGTGGGTCCCACTTGAATGGGACCACCCAATAAATCTCCTCTTCACATTCGAGTGGGTAGATTTGATGATGCCTTTGGTTGTCTTGTCTCCTCCACTTAGCAACTTGCTTCTTACACACATGGGTTTCTCTGTCGCACCCTTGCCTTAATCGCCATCTTATTGAATTTTAACGTCTCCTCCTAGTTGCCAATTTCTGTTGTCCTACTGAACCAACGGCTCTGATACCACTAATGGAAAAAATTAGTCTGATACCACTGTTGAAAAAAAAATACCTACGACACAATTTGTTATTTGAAACTTGGTAGCTCCACGATTAAATAATCGTACAATTAATTCAACAAGATAAATAAGTAAACACTGCTGAGAAAATAATAGGAGACACGATATTTTAACCTGATTCAACAAATTGTCTATATCCATGGATAGCGTTGATTTATTTACTATGTGAGAATAAAATGATACATACAAATATTATAATTTTTTTCTTGAGTTATGCCCACTCAATAAACCCGTAATATTAGTATACCCCTCACACAAACCCCAAAGAATTATTATCAGAAACCCGAGATTAAATCCACTATCAAACCCAGTGTTTAAACCAACCCCACTGAAGTAATCCCCTCTAGAACTCTAGAGTAAAATATTCACAATTAATTATACCCTATTAATTGTCCCGAGAGGATGTGCCCTACTCACTCTTTTCTTTCGTTTCTTTCTTTTGGTATCAGAGTCGTTGGTTTAGTGGGACAATGGGAATTTATAACTAGGGGAGGCAGTAAAATTCAATAAGATGGCAAGTAAGGCAAGGGCACGACAAAAAAGCTCGTGCATGCAAGGAGCAAGCTACTAAGCGAAGGAGACAAAGCAACTAAAGGCATGGTAAATCTTCCCACTTGAATGTGAGAAGGAGATTTGATAGGTGGTCCCATTCAAGTGGGACCTTCCCATTTGAAATGTTGTTAAATTTGGCACCGCCATTGTTGATTATTGTTTTTGTTAGGATAAGTAGCTAAACCACTTTGGTGACTTTTTGTTTATGTTTTGCATATATATGTGTGTGTGTGTGTGGGTATGTGTGTGCAAAAGGAGTGCAGCACAAGAGTGCAATAGTGTGTGTACAAGTGTAGCACAGGAGTGAAGCACCAGAATAATGAGAAAAAATGAAAGTGTGCAAGTGTGCAAAAGTGAGTGCAGCACAAATGAAAAAGAAAAGAAAGAAAGAAAAGAGAGAGTAGGGCATATACTCTCGATGCAATTAATAGGGTATAATTACTTGCGAGTATTTTACTCTAGAGTTCTAGAGGGGATTGTTTCAATAGGGTTGGCATAAACACTGAGTTTGAGAGTAGGTTTACTCTCGGGATTGCTTCAGTGGGGTTAGTGTAAACACTGGTTTGAGAGTGGGTTTACTCTCAAGATTGCTTTAGTGGGATTGGCTTAAACACTTGATTTGAGAGCGAGTTTATATTGTCGGTTTGGTAGCAATTCTTTGAGGTTTATGTAAGGAGTATACAAATATGATGGGATTACTTGAGTGGGCATAACTCAAGGAAAAAATTACAATATTTGTATGTATTATTTTATTCTCATATAGTAAAAGAATAAGTGTTATCCGTGGATGTAGACGATTTATTGAACCACGTTAAAATATTGTGTCTCCTATTATTTTTCTGCAGTATTTATTTATTTATAATATTTATCATAAAATATTTTTCCATAAATAATATTTTAATCTAGAGTACACAAGGGGATGCTACTCCCAACGCTTACAACCCACTGTTAGCATTCTCATCATGCATGTGCTCTCAACCCAAGTGATTCACATCGTCCCAACTCTCACACATTAATCACATATCATTATGCGCAAAGCAATTATTCACAACATTTCTCAATGCACACTGATTCATCCACATAGTATGTATGCAAGAATTTAAAAATAATAGGCATAAGGCATAGAATAAATTATGTAGTCATGAATTTAGTAAAGCATTATATACTATTACCCACCTGAAAGCAATGAAATAACCCATAAATTTATTTTTAAAGAATTTTCGCTTAAAATTTAATTGTAAACTCTAACCAATGAAATTTAGCGAAAAATGATATTTTATGCCGCAAATCGAACCCGAAGAATCAGAGTTAAATCGTTAAATCCAATTGATAAACCTACAAATCAAATGAAAACTGAACTAAATTGCTGAGTTGAACCGAAACGATTCAAATCAAACTGGAACCACTTAGTTAAAACTTGAATTAAACCAAACCGTTCAAAATCCCCTCTTCCTCTCCTTCCTCATGCGATCTCTCTCTTTCTCTCTCTGGCGTAGCATTCCCTCTCCTTTCCCAGCTAGTTTCAGTCACCGCTCGACAAGAACTGAACACTGATTGACGTCCTTTGAATCGTTGGCACCTTTTTTGGTCTCCTCCGACACTGAGGTGGGCTCAAACGGCGTGGATCGCTATAGCTTCCTTGACATTAAAGTTGTTTGATTTTTTGATTAGTTGAAGTAATTCCAGCAACGTCAAGCTTCAAGGAGAGCCTTAATCAACTTCCCTTTGTCTCTGGATAATTTCCTTGTATCCTTTCCAGCTATGGAGCTCTTATAGCGGAACTACCATGAACGGTGGAGCTGGAGCAACTGTGACGCTCGATCCGGCCAAATCGACCACTAGCTCAACAAACGAAGCACGGATTTGAACTCCTCAGCGAATTTTGAGCCGAGCGTTAGTGTCTTTGCAAGATTCTGTGCAGGCAAGACTTTTCGACAACCGCGCACGGCAGCGCTAACGGCGGTCCAGCGAGTCTCAAGATATAGATTCATCATCATCTCATGCTAGTTTCGAATCTGAAATCCAAATTTACAATTGGTATATTTATGAGTCAATAGTTTAATTTCAATATAAATAGTGAAATTTTGAAATGTTGATTATTTAATTAAATTAGTTTGATTAAAGGATTAGTATAAGTTGTATAAGACTAATGGCAGAATTAAATCCCAAACAATTCATAAAAATTAATAAATTATGAAACTATTGATTAGAATGATAAGAAATTGTAAATAGTATAAATTCAAAATTAAGACAGTTAAGTTATTAATCAATTAAACAAAATAAAATAAATATTGATATTGATAATCTGTGAAAATATTGAGAATGACGGATGGAAATTGATTGAGCTTGCCCGGTAGATGAGCTGTGTATTGTAATTGTGTAAGAATAGAGACAGTCTAATTTTTAAAGGAGATATTGTAGGATTTTTTACAAAAAAAGAAAGATTTATTTTAGAAATAAAAAATTTATTGTATCAAATAATAAATTATGGTATTAAATAAAGAAATAAATTAGCTAATTAAGCATAAATTTATTTATTTTATATTGATTCGATTTTGACAAAATATTTAGAAATGAAATTTTAAGTGGTATTTTAAGAATAAACAAAGTAAAGTAGTTGAAGGATTATTATTTCGAAACCATATTGTATTTATTTGGTAAATATAATTAAGTATATGAAAATGCATACAAATAAATTTAGAAAATGATATAAAAGAAACTTATTTTAAGTGAAATTATAAAGATAATTATTAAATTGGTGTGAAAAGTAAAATATGATTTTTAAGAGAAAATCAATTTTAATTAAATGATTTTAATAAGTAAGCTTAGTAATGATTTTAATACATAGATTTAAGTAAATTTGATTATTCCTCTAATTATTAAAGTAGATAAATAAATTTAAATGTGTGCTTAATGAAATATTTGTTTTAAAGTAATAAATAAATCCATAAGAAATCTAATTAATTGATTTGCTTTAAAAGTATAAATAATAGCGTTGCTTTAAAAGCATAAATAATAGCGTTTGATGAAAATAGAGTATAAATATAGACTGTGAATAAAAATAATAAAATAACTAAATAGATTTTAATCCTTATTTAAAATAAAGTATGGACTTCAAAATAATAAACAAATCATAAATGATTTAAATTAATTAATCTGCTTAAGAATATAAAAAAACTTAATTATCAATAAAGAACTGAATATGAAATGTTAATTTAATATTAGGTTGAGGAAGTTCAAAAAACTTATGTGAAAGCTTTATTGATTAGAGGAGATTAATTTCTTACTTTCAGGTGGGTAATAATATACAATATTTGACCAAATTCATAACTGCATAATTTATTCTATGCCTTGTGCCTATTTTTTCTAAATTCTTGCATATATTTTATGTGGATGAATGAATATGCACTTAGAAATGTTATGAATAATTACTTTGTGCATAATGATATGTTATTGATGTGTGGGAGTTGCGATGATGTGAATCATCTAGATTGAGAGCACGAGCATGGTGAAAATGCTGACAGTTGGCCATAAGTGGTGGGAGTGGCGCCCTTCCTTATATACTCCAAATTAAAATATTATTTATGAAAAAATATTTTATAAGAAATATTATATTTGAAGTTGTTTTGCCTGAATGGAAGTAGGCTCCTTGCGTACATAAATCACATGACCATACCGTGGATATTAAAGCATACTTGAGAGTGTTTATGGTCTTTGTTAAGGTGATTTCAGTGACTAACGATCACTTGATGTGCATATAGTTGCTATTGTTTGTGGATGTTATAATTGATATTGTGTGAGTGGAGAATATTTAATTAGAATACTTTAAATATCATTCGTATTAATGTGTGGGTTTAGTATTATATCTTATTATTCACTGAGTTTTATACTTATCCCGCTCCCTTTTAATTTTTTTCAGGAGACTGTAAGTTGTTAATAATATTATTTGAAGCTTTTTTCTTTCTTTCCCTCAAAGTTAGACAAAAAAATGGAGGTAGAAGCCCGCAGTTATGATAGGATTTTATGAATATAATGATAATGTCAAGTATATGTAAGATTTTATTGGAATAATTGAGCTTGAAAGAAATAAGGTATTGTAACAGTTTAAATCATTAATAATATAATGAGCCACTTTTTGAAATATTTTTATATAACTATGAAGTTGTATCAGTATTTAGGCTTACTATAGGCTTTAATGGTCTTAAGTTTTCTCAGACCTTAGTGTCAGTCTAGCCCATGGAAACAGATCGTGACAAGCAATAATTTGATTTTCACTGACCAACAAAACTTTCACAACAGTTTTTGAAAATCCTCCATCTAATATTAAATTCACTTTGCATTTTCAGTCCTTTATTAATATTTAAACTCTTAATATTCTTATTTCATTTCATATATTCTGTTTTCATCCGGTGTCATAAGTCTATATTTAGACTATTTAATTATTTCACTTATTATCTTCGAAATTTATATTTTCTTAAATAATTTTATTTATAATTTATCTTTTTATTTATTTACCTTAATAACAAAAAGAAATATTAGATTTACTTGAATCCATTTATTAAAATTACTTAGCTAAACCTAATTTTCGTTTTAAAAATCACATCTTACTTTTCAATCAGTTTTGCAGTTTATCTTTCGAATTTCATTAGTATTATTTCAATTTATAAAATCTTATACATATATTTATTTAAATCCTTTGGCTGACTTGATTTTATTTAAGAAATTTTATTTTATTCCTTAAATAAATTTGATAATTTATTTTCAAACTCTATCAAAACAATTGCTTAGTATTATATAATAAAATCAAGTGTGTATACATATACATCTATTTATTTTACCAAATAATATAATAAGGATTACACATCAAAATCCTTAAATTCCTTTAATTTATCAATCCCAAAAAATCATTTAAAATTCTATTTTCAGATACCTTATTAAATTGGATAAAATACAGATCCAATTTTGTTATTACTTAACTAATTTATTTTTTCCTCAATCTATTTTCTTATATAATAATATAATTTATTATTTTATAAATTGATTCTTCATCTTCTTTTTCCATTATAATTTGATGGCATTTCATTTATAATTAATCCTCTCATATTTCACATTTATCTTCATAACACACATGCGGCCCATCCATTGGGTGAATTTCATGATACTACCCATCCGAAATTTTCAATTTCCCAATTACAATATCAAGCTCATAATACATTGTTCATAATTAATTTGTCTTTGATTTATTTAATAACAATTTAACTATTCTTATTTTATATTTTTCATAATTCATAAGTTCTTGTCATCTATGAATTATGAAAATTCATTTCACAATTAATTTTTATGTAATTTACTTAATTTTAATTAAGCCAATTCAATTCAATAATAATAAATTTCCAACTTGAATTTCATATCGAAATTAAATGACTGAAACATAAATTATACCGATCAAAAATCGGATTTCACATTCGACTTCAGTGTGTGAAATGTAATATTCTATCTGCCGGATATCTCGCCAGACTGCCGCTGCCTGTCATCGGACCACAGTCGCCGCTGCCATGCATGGTGGCAAAAAAATTCACTCAGCCTAGAATTGAGTGACTCTCACACCATCAGGCTCGAAACTCAACAAGGATCTCAAATCCGAAGTCAATTTGTGGAGATGCTGCCTCAGTTCGCCGGAAATGGCCTAACAATCCTATAAATCCATTGTTAATGGTGGTTTCATCATCAGCGCTCCACAGCCGCAATCGTCAAAGGGAAAATATTCACCAGGAGAAGACAAGATGATCGATGCCTTCTTCTTGGGCAGAGCTCGCCGGAAACGGTGTGGATCGTCAAAAACATCATCGTGAGACGCCGCTTGAGTTCTAGTAGATCCTCGTCACTGCAGGCCTCTATATCGAAATCCATGGCTGCTGATAAGTTCTTCTCGATAGGCTCTCGTGATCTGAGTGTTCAATTGCTATGTTTGGTGGCCGAAAAAATCGAGAAGACGCAGAGGAGAGGGTTAGCGTCAAGGAGGGGAGAGAGCGAGAGAGAGAGAAACGGAAACTACTATATTTTTATTTTTATTTTTTTTATTTGGTTTGGTCTGATTTCCTCTCTCAACTAGGCATGATCAAGGTTCGATTTCAAATCAGAACTGAACCGATCAAAATCAAAATCGAACCATGATCAACGGTTCAAAATTTCAAATCGTAATTGAAACCGGCAGTTTAAGGTTCTGTTACGATTCTTTATATTTAGGGTTTAAAATTGATGGTTTCAATTTAAAATCGGCTGTTCCAGTTTGAAACCTTAATATATATATATATTACACTTCACACATGATTTTTAATTATAAAAATTAATTTTATTTTTCATTATCAAATGCAGCAACTTTACCATCATCTTAAAATCTGTTAGTATAAATATAACTTATAAATTATAAGTTGAAAAAGAGAAAAAAATTGCTCCTCATTTAAATATTTTTAATTTAAATTTTTTACCCTTTATAATATATGTTTTTACATATAAATTAGACAAGATTTATTTAAGATTTATTTTTGACTCTCAAATAAATTAAAAAGACCTTTTTCTCCCTTACAATGGTCAAAAAATGGCAATTCGAAAGGTATTTTTTTTAATAAAAAAATTTATAGTTGTAATTTTTTTAATAAATTTTAAAATTATTAATTTACTCTTTTAGTCCTTTTTATAATTTAATACTATCATTTGTTTTTAATTTTCTTATTTAGCTAAAAAAAACTTAAAAAGTTATATAATTTCAGTTCCGAACTGGAACCGGCGGTTTTAAAATCGTCTAAAAGCGATTCGGTTTTGGTTTCATTTTTTTTAACCGAAACTGATGGTTTTGGAACCGCGGTCATACCTACTCTTAACTAAGTGGTTTTGGTTCAAATTAAACTGATTCGATCCAACTCAGTGATTTAGTCCAATTTTTATTTAATTTGTAGGTTTTTCAATTGAGTTTATCGACTTAAAATTTGTTTTCAGGTCCAATTTATAACATAATATATTATTTTCCATTAAATTTCATTGATTAGAGTTTACAATTAAATTTTAACTAAAAACATAATATATTATTTTCTGTTAAATTTCATTGATTAGAGTTTACAATTAAATTTTAACTAAAAATTTTTTAAAAATAAATTAACTGGTCATTTCACACTATCGCTCTAAACGGATTTGGTATTATGTTTTTATTCCTTTGGGACCGAAAGAGGCCCTTGAGGCCCTTGAATTGATGATCGGATTTGGGTTTGTCTAGTTGATTTCTAGCAGTGCCCACTCCGCTACTATCTCTAGTTTCAAGTAAATGTAATTTTATTGTAAATTATAATATTATCGAACAGTATATATTACTAAAAAGAGTATAAGGGCATTCACAAAATAGAAAAAAAAGAACATTTTATAAAATAATACAATAAAAACTTCAATAATTAAATAACTTGTAAAGGAAAAATATATTTGCAATAAGAAAATATTACTATAATTTGAGTACCAAATTTTCATAAAAATAAATTTACTTACTAACAAACTTAAATTTTGTTTTAACAATTTAAATTTCATTAACTTAATTTTTCTTATATAATATAACTAGTGTTAGCATCGGCGCAATACGCGGAGTAGTATTAATGAAATAACAGTTTATAACATCATTCAAAAATAATAAAATTATATAACAAAATGATCGTCAAATGCATTATAAATACCCGATTAAAAATTTATGTATCCAAATCTATATAGAAATTCATCTTTAATAACCAAACTTATCCTGACGTCGATTATAATTATATATTTAAATACTATATTAAAAAATTTTTATTTTTTAAAAATAAAAAATAAGTAAAAATTATAAAATTATTATTTTGATTTAATAAAAAAATATAATATAATATAAATACTAAATATAAATTATAGCATTAATATAACTAAAAAGAACTTATAAATATATATAATTTTCTTTATAAAAATAATTATTTTAAATATTTTTAAAATATTAATTAAATAAATAACGGGTAGTGAGTATCCAAATCCTTGAACTCAACCGAAATCCAATACGGTTAGTGAAAATACTATATCATTTCATCCCAAACTCGTTTATTCACTATTCAAATTTGTCAAAAATTATATTGAATCTTATTGAGTACCTATCTAGTCAAGTAAATTGTCATTCTTAATTGAGATATGTTTTTTTAATTATACTGTGAAACTTTTCACTAACAATAGCAAAAGTCATATATGATATGACCTATATAAAAAAATGTCCACATACTATTGACGTATTTTTCAATAATGATAATAATTTTTAGAATTTAACTAATTATATTAAAAAAGAAAATTAGATATTTTTTATTTTTATGTTTATAATTTATTAAAAATAATTATTTATTTATTTAAAATATTAATGTATTACTTATTATGTGTAATGTATTATAAGTATATGGATGTCTTACTTATTTAAAAATTATTAAATAATGTATATTTTTGTATCTTGTGTCCCATGTCCGTGCAATCTAGCTCCTGGCATATGAGACTATTCCATGTACTAAGTTAATCGATCAAAATGTTTCCTTTTAATTACCAATAAAAAGTGAAGTGTTTTTTTAATTTATTTTCATATCTTTGAAATAAGAAATTAATTTTTTTATTTCATATTTATAATTTATTATAAATAATTATTTATTTATTTAAAATATTAATGCATTACTTGTTTTGTGTATTCTAAAAGTGTGGATATCGCACTTTTTTAAATTACGTTTTCATATCTCATATCTTGTGTTTGTGTAACCTAACTCCTGATATATAAGACTACTCCATATACCAAGTTAATCAACTAAGTTATTTTTTTAATTACGAATTAAAAATGAAATATTTTTTTAATTTGTTTTTACGTTATTGAAATAAGAAATTAAGTTTTTTTATTTATTTTATATTTATAATTTATTATAAATAATTATTTATTTATTTAAAATATTAATTTATTACTTATTTTATATATTGTGTGCTAAGGAGGTGGATGTTTTAATTGTTTAAAAATCATCATATCATATACATTCTCGTATCTTGTGCTCGTATCCGTACAACCTAACTTCTAATATATGAGACTACTCCATATACCAAACTAATCAATCGAGATTTTTTTTAATTACCAATAAAAATGAAGTTTTTTTTAAATTTATTTTTATCTCATTGAAATAAGAAATTAAGATTTTTTTAATTTATGTTTATAATTTATGATAAATGATTATTTATTTATTTATTTGAAATATTAATGTATTATTATGTGTAATGTGTCATAAGTATATGGATGTCCTACTTGTTTAAAAATTATCATATCATGTGCATTCTCGTATTTTATATCCCGTGCCTATGCAACATAATTTCTGGTATATGATACTACTCCATATATCAAGCTAATCAATTAAGATATTTTTTAATTACCAATAAAAAGTAAAGTGTTTTTTTCTTTAAATTTGTTTTCATGTCATTAAAATAAGAAATTAAATTATTTATTTATTTTATGTTTATAATCTATTACAAATGATAATTTATTTATTTAAAATATTAATGCATTGTTTGTTTTGTATTGTGTGTCCTAAGAGTGAGGATGACATACTTTTTAAAAATTATCATATCTCGTACATTCTTACATATCGTATCCTGTGTCCATGCAACTTAACTCCTGACATATGAGACTATTCCATATACCAAGTTAATCAATCAATATTTTTTTTAGTTGCTAATTAAAAATGAAGTGTATTTTTTTAATTTATTTTTGTCATATAAAAAATTAAGTTTTATTTTATTTTATGTTTATTATTTATTATAAATGAATGTATATTTATTTGAAATATTAATATATTATTTATTTAGTGTAGCGTGTTCTAGGCTGTTTTACATTTTAAAAATTATTTCTATAAGCGTATAGATTGTTTATTAATTGTTTTGTAATAAAAAATAAATTTATATTAGTATATTAATGTGTTAGTGTTAGTGATAATCTTTTTTATAGATATTAACCTTAATTCCATTTGTGTTTATAATTTATTACAAGTGATTATTTATTTATATTAATATATTAGTGTTAGAGATAGTTTTTTTTATAGATATTATTTTGATAAAGACAATGTGTAAAACAATTTATCTTTTTTCAATTATGTATTATCTTCTTACAGCAATTGTCCTAAATAATTATTCTCCTGCTAACAGTTGGCTTTTTTCATAGGTTTACATTTAGCCTCTCCACGATGCAAACTGCTCTGTTTTTAAATAAATATAGATATCAGAAATAGCATTAGCTATTATAATGATTAATATATTAATCATTGTTTTAGAGCAATTATTTATGATTTTGGTATTTTTTTTGACCTTTTACTAATTCTATGAGTATATAATTTTAAGCTGCTTTTCTTGAGAAAAAAAAAATTCTTTCAATGTATTATATGGTTTGTTAATATAACGTGCCATACCATAATGTTATATATTTATATATATACAGTGAATTTTATTTTCTATTTTATATTGAACAATAAATTTTATAATATTTCCCTTAATGAATGATAATAAATGAATTATAATAAATTAAATTTATTTTTTTAGAATAAATTGCTTCTAAGAAATAATTACAGCCAATCAAATTGAAAATTAATTGAAAATAATAATAATAAGTATTATATTCTAACTATGTTTAACACATATCTTATATAATATAATATAACCAATCAAAATTTAATTACTTTTATTTTTTCAATCAATAATATTAAAGTCGTTGAAGATATTATACTTTTACCATATTTAATACATATTTTATTTAATATATAATATAATTTCTTAGTCTATCCAATTAAAATTTTAATATGAAGTTGATATACAAATTAAATTAAATTACTTTTATTTTTTAACCGATAAAATTAAAATCTCTAAATATATCATAATCTTACCATTACTATATACCTTATATAGTATATAATAATAATAATATTATTATTTTTTATTTTATCTAATAAAATTTATATTTGAATAGAAAATTAATATAACTAATTAAAATTAAATATCTTTATTATTCTTAATGGTATTTTGTCAATCTATGGCACTCCGAATATTTCCTATCCATTCCTGCTTTTATATACGTTATAAATATAGATTTAATGGCAAAAGTTGTGTTTTTTTGACAGAAGGACCAAAGAGTTCTATGGAATCAAATTTTGGGGACGCTGTTTAAACTGCAAGTCGGAGTTGTTAATTTTGTTAAACCTCAAGCACTTCATAAATATTTTCCTATTTATTTTTGTAATAAAAACCTGGCTGTTTGCCTGTAATGGCCAGCTCAAAGTTCTTGCTGTCCCACCTCCGCCGTTCTCGTCGCCTCTCTTATCTTTCCACTCTCTCTTATGGCTCTGTCTCTCACCTTCTCACAAATCCTAGCCCTATTCGCTCGCAACCTCCGATTCCCCCTAACGATTCTCTCGGAACTCACTTCTTCAACTCACTCTTTGCTTTTCATTTTCTTAACGGTAGATCGTTCTCGACTCGCTCAAACGATGACTCGGGGTTTTCTATTGATTCGGCTACTGAGTCAAATCCTACCGACTTTGAAGTTCATGGGGTCATTGAGAGTGTGGTTAATGGTAGCAGTGGTGGAGAAGAGTCGATTCTTCCCGTTCGTGCATTGATTTCCTTGCTTGATGGATTCCATAATCTCACTGGCTTGCCTTGGTGAGCTTGTTTAGCTTCTGTTATCTGTTTGATTGCTGAGGAAAAGTGAAAATGTATAATTTATGACAGAACATGGAAAATTCAGAGATGAATGTTTTGTTCCTTTTTCTTTTTTAATTTAATTTGCAAACTTTTTCTTTTAATTTAATTTGCAAACTTTTTCTTTTAATTTAATTTGCAAAATTTCAGGTGGATAGTCATTGCTTCAGCCACAGTAGCTATGAGAATTACACTGTTCCCTCTACTCGTTTTGCAACTTAACAAGATGAAAAGGATATCAGAGCTATTTCCTAAATGTGAGTTTTTCTTCTGAACCTTACCAAAATGAGAATTTCTCATGGTGGAATTGCAATAAAACACCTTCTATTTTCTATTTAGTTTCAGGAATTCAAAATTAACCTGGGATTGATTTTCAAAAAATCATATATGTAGTGCCTCCTCCTTTCCCGCCACTTCTGTCAGGAAGGAGTTACATAGATCAAATTTCATTCTTTCGGAGGAAGCGAAAAGCTATCGGTTGTCCTTCATTTTTATGGTTTTTTGCGTATTTCTCTGTCCAGGTACAACACATCTTTTTCTCTTTCACTACATTCTGTGCTGGAAAATTTTTGGCCCTTGTGGAATAAGCTGCTCAATTTGAATGTTGAGTCATTATTTGGCAACTCTAAATATAGTGGAAAAGAGAAGTGAACAATGAGGAGATTGGATATGCACTCTGGATTACGAGCAAATATTGAGAAAGCTGCAAGAATGTTGTCTCTGCACAGCAAGGGACTTGTTAATATTAGTCCCTTTAGCATAAAGTCGATACATGTTCATCAAGTTTGCACATATAGGAAAGAAACAACATAATTTGAAAATTTATAATTTGGCTGCTTAAAAAATGACTATGGTATTGGTTTCTATACCCCTTTGTAGGCCTTGCTTGTTTCACTTATTTATTTTGTTCAATTTATAAAAGTGAACCCGGTTTGCCCATTCTCTGCCATTAAAAGTTCACCAGTAGGGCAGGCAACTAGAGTGTTGCTGGATTGCTGTGTGCTTTATTACAAGATACTATATTCTCACTTACCCTAACTGAGAAAAATACAGTCTCCTTGCGATTTCAGTAACCTGTAGCATTAGTGTTAACCCAGCATTAAAATCTTATTATAATCCTTTGGTATGCCTACGGAGGTGATGAGGTATGGTCAACTGTTATAATATGATACAGATGAGTTTGTCTGATTGTAAGTAGTGAATGAGGATTTGAATAGAATTTATGAGTGGTGAGGAGGATGTGTTCTGTGATGTTGCCGAAAGATTGTTACAAAGTCAAAAACATTTTCATGACAAATTGACAAAATATTAGTTAACATGTTTCTATCACATTCTTTCATAAAATGATTAATATAGTATTTTTGGAGGGAAATGAAGATTATATTTTTTTATTCAAAAACTTTGGATGGCATGAATTTTCCTATTCATTATTTAAATTTATTTGCAGGTGCCATGCTTTCTTTTGTGGATGACCAGTATTCGAAGAATGTCCTTGGATCATCATCCTGGTTTTGAATGTGTAAGGAACTAGCATGATTAATTAGTGTATAGAAGTTCATATTTTATGTTGTTGCAGTCATTATTCAGATTTATATCATTTATGTTCAGTTTTCAGAATTGACCAGGACATTTAAAGGTGCTAGGAAGTGGCTTACAAGCTCATTACTTACACTATAATGTCAACATTTTAATATTACTTTTATATATAAATAACCTTTATGGTATTTCGTTTTGTTGTGGGATTAAATTGAAAATGACATTTTATGGGATATTTAAACTTTAAACAAATCTCCTATTGTTTTTTATAATTTATCTTGTTAAATAGCTTTTTTAATGTTTTCAATAAGTCAATGAAATGAAACATATTGTTTGAATTGCTTTGTAAGATGATCAAATATGACTTTTATATTTGTTTGACATATGTAAAACATGTAATTCTATGGGGACTTCATCTCATTTATGAGTTAAT
The DNA here is from genome assembly GCA_948099535.1 of Jatropha multifida. Lineage (NCBI taxonomy): Eukaryota > Viridiplantae > Streptophyta > Magnoliopsida > Malpighiales > Euphorbiaceae > Jatropha > Jatropha multifida. The sequence continues at coordinate 29,067 of CANUEX010021918.1, forward strand.
TGCTTCAATTTAGTTACATGAAAATAATTTCTGTGTAATTGATTACAGGGTGGCACTCTGTGGTTTCAAAATTTGACTGAACTTCCTCACGGTGTTTTAAGCCCCATCTTTCCATTACTGATTGCTAGCTTGCACTATACTAATGTTCAGGTATATCATACTCTCATTAGTTTTTATGCTTCTGCTCTTTCAACTGTTGTAGGATCAGATCCCCTAAAAGGATATTTTACAAAGCAGAGATACTTTGCTTTTTGTTTGCAATTGGGTGGTATGTGCAACGAGTTCTATCCTAATTACTGAGTTACCAATTTGGCTCGGGGATATGGTTGAATGAGCTTAAATTTGTGATTTTGATAGTTCTTTACAAATTCTACAGATCATCTCTTATGCACAAACTTGAAATTAAGCATCGTTGGTTACATGAACATGTGGTGTGATTGCACTAAAAGGTCATTTGTATGTCCGAGTTTGTCATATTGGAAATCTATGGGCTCTACATAGCATGCTTGGCTGACATGGAGAACTATGTATATTTCAGTAACTATATAAATATTTAGAGCTAGAAGGGGTAGCAAAAGTTTTAAGTTGGGCACCTCTTTTCCTGTTCAAATTAAAATCATAAGTGTAAAGTGCAACTCTTTTGTAGCCTAACTAAATAGTTTTCTTTGTTCTGAAATTTGAAATTGGTCAATGAGACAACTATTAAAAGTATAACAATATTGTATGAAATTATATGGCTTTGACATTACGTGCATTAGAGTTTGGTGGTTGTAATTTTGTTTGGATTTCTTTCTTTCTTCTTCTTCCTCTCTCTTTAGGCTGTAATATACAGTCGGCACTCAATATATTTGGCTTGTGACAGCTATGATTCTTTTTTATAATAGAAATAGTTACTGCATCTGAATGTAAATCTAATATCTGATATCCTTTTTATCTCTTAAGTTGCTATCGTTTAAAGAAATTTTTTGCTCTATTTTCTTGATGTCCCTTTCTCTTTGAATTTGTTAGATTCATGTGACATTGTTTACTGGCAGCCATATTTGTTTTTTTTTTTTTAACATCACAGGAATTATTTAGAGTTTACTGACTTTGTATATTTTTCAGCTCTCTTTTGACAAATTTTCTGTTCAAAAGACAAATGGAATATTGGCCTTATGGGCAAAAGTGAGTGGCCTGTAATTTTTTGTTCCTTTCTGGGTACTTTGTCTTGAAGTGGTTGATTATTTGAAGTGGTTAGTGTTTTACTCGTAAATGATGGGAAGCTTTCTTATTGCAGTATTACAAGTTGTATTTGGATATTCTGGCTGTGCCTTTATTTTTCATTGGCTACTGTATTCCACAGGTAACTCTACATCCGAGTTTATATTTTCTTTTTTTGAGCTTACATCACTTTTTCTGAACTAGCTTTCTTGGGAATATTGAAATTGGTTGAATATTCTTGGGAATTTATTCCTTTTGTGCCAATCCAAGTGTATATGATGATTTACAAGGGCAAGGAGAGGAGGGGAGAAAGGGAGAGATCAAGAGAAATGAAGTAGAGACACAATAAGAGAAGACTAAAGAGGGATCAGTCCCAGTTATTAACGTTCCAAAAGCTGAGATCAGCCTGTCCTAATTTATATGCACAAAACTTGAACTAATAAGCCACTAACTTTCTGTCCCAGGTACAAGTTACGAGCAGGTTGATTTGGGCAATCAGTGGTAGCCTTGACATTAAAATCCTACATGTTAAAGATCTCTAAAGAGAAGCCTAATTCACTATTAAATTAAAATAGCCTTCAGATATTTTGATTTTCTCCATCACATGATCTGTTACCTGTCCATTTGTTGACGATAAAAATTACTAACCAAAAATTTTCTATATCCTTGTTCTCTGCGCTCAACATGTGTTAGTTTACTGATTGGTCTTGCTCTCCCCTTAATCCAATTGTTTTGCTACCATTTTAATTTATTGATATTATAGTTATTATTTTTCCAACTTGAGAAAGAAGTTGAGTGTAGCCCAAAAAGATCCCAAATAAATGAGCTAACATGTAGTTATGTACTCTTCAAACAGGGATTTCTGATTTTAACATCAAATAACAGGCAAAATTTCTTAACTCTAAATCTTTCTTTATCCAATTGAACAAAGATCATGGCTTTATGTGTTGGGTGGTCTCCAAGACACTTCTTGTTTTCCCCATAATTTCTGATGATTTGCATTTCAGTTTGGAAAGGTTTCTTCTTATTTTGGTAGTGTCTTCTCACCTTCTTCTTGATGCAGATTCACAATTGTCTTTATCTGTTTGATTGTGCAGGGAAGCCTGGTTTATTGGGTCACCAATAGTTCATTAAGTGTTGTTCAGGTTGGTTATTATCTTTTATGGGCTTAAGAAAAATAACCTAGACTATAACATGAGTGGACATGCCTGTAACTCTGCAAAGTTTGGAACAGCTTGGTGGATTCTTTTTTGGTTTCCCATTTTTATTTGTATTGCACAACCTGTGGATTATTAGATGAAACATTAAGCACTTGTTTCATATAAATGAATTCCAAAAGAATTTGTGGAATTCATCTTGAATTTCATTTATTCATGTTTAGTATGAACTAAAATAGCAAAAGAAAAAAGTTCTCAATGACTCATATAAGACAACTAAATGTGCAGCAATTATCCCTCAAACATCCTGCTGTTCGTGCAAAATTAGGGTTACCACCCAAGGAATCTTCAACATCAGCAGGTTATGAAGAAGTGGGCATGCCAGAAACAGCAACATTGGATTCCCCAAGCATGAGGGGCAGGGTTTGTGTGGAAAATTTCAGCCCTAAGAAATTGGTTGCTGTGAGTGGCTACAATAGAAACTGGATGCATTTTTTGGTTCTTGGATAGGCATATAAAATTTTCTCACTTTCTGTTTTAACGTTGTTGACAGCTGTCAGTCCAACTTGTATCCAGTGGCCAAAGAGAGAGAGCGATTCCTGTGCTACGGTAATTTGCTCTTGCATTTTTTCTTCTTCTTAATCCTTGTCCTTTTCCTAAATACCAACTTCATTTATGGTTATTTTATTGCATTCTTATCTGGGTGCAGGCTGGCACTTCAGAAGGACGCTAACTATGTAGAAGCTATGGTTTTTATGGGGCAGATTCTGCTGCAAAAAGAAATGTATGCAGAGGCTACAGAACATTTGGAGCGTGCTATTTCTAAGGTCTGTACTCGATATTGCCTCTTCTTTACATTCTTTGTCAACTTTGGCTTGGTTAGGAATTTACTTCTTTCATGATTCATGATTATCATGGAATTTTGACTTATAGCATTGTCATATCCACCCACCCACTATAAAGTACTTGTATTGCAATGTAATTTTATGGTAATATTTTTCTAAGAATCTTTGGAACTAGCTTTAGCTTCCTTCTGACTTATGCAGGTAATTTTTATGCCAAATTGCACACCTCTAATCAGAAATGAGTTTTGACTTTGTATCAGCTATTTCTTGATGGCCACCCAGCAGACCTTGAGTACATAGGCCTCTTAATTCTTGCATCTCAGTGGGCTGGTGTTGCTTGTGTACGGCAGGTGAAACTCAGTAACAAAATCTTTGATTCTCTATCAAGTGAAATGGTTCTTAAGTTTAATGATATTCTTATGTCATTCACTTTTATATCTATTTAGATTTATCGTGCCATCAACTTGGGTTGGTTGGCAAGGCATTTAAATTTTAATACTCTCAGTGGTTCCTTCCATGTGACAGGGAAGGAACGCAGAAGGAATCATTCATCTGGAAAGAGTTGCAGCTTTAGAAGAGCCAGAGGACCCAAATTGCAAATTCCATTACTTTGATAGTTTGGTAAAGCTAGCAAGGTATGAATTTTGGGAATAGTAATGTTAAGCTCTTCGGCTTGCAAACCATATCTGATTAATGGTCTTCATTGACATGGTAGTTTAAGAATCACAACTAAAAAATTCATCTTCCAAATCATTCTGGCCTTTTCTACTTGTTTTTTCACTATTTTTTCATGAAACTAATTAGTGGAATAACTTGGTTTTTCAGTTGTTTGAGTATCGAAGGTCGCAAAGCTGAAGCTGTACAGTATCTGCGCACAGCAGTTGCTTATAATCCAGCTTATAAAGAGTTATTAGAACAATGTGAAAATGATGAGGATGAGTTTGGCAGTGATCTTGTCGACAGCAGGAGAAGAGATTATTGACTGATCTATTCTTTGTCCATTGGGTGATAAGTTTCTGCCCCTTCGCGTTTTTTTTTTTGCTCCTCTCTTTAAAGATTTGGTGGGGCAGTTTCTAATGGTTTCTTCACTTTTCATCTAGGGGTAAGGTTCCCGTTTGAAATAATGTGAAACTGAATCTGAACTAAAAACTGACCGTTCTAGTTTTGGTTTGGAACTAGCTAGATGCGGTAGAGAAGATTTTCTGTTCAAAATTTAAATATTTATAAAATAATTTTTAAAAATAGCTTTAGGAAAAAATTAAAGTTGGAAAAGTTGGGTTGGAAAAAATTAAATTTCTTTAATCTCTTTTTTGCTCTGTGGAACTTGAATTTTCTATACTTGCCATTATAGAATAATAATATGCAACTCTGGAAAAATTAAGTGTAAAAAAATTAGAGAGAATCATAGTCATTAAAGGTGCAAGGAGCACCGAGGAGCAAATGGCTCATGGAGCCTAGTCGAGAGGCAAAGGCGTGCATCTTAATCTTATCGAAGTGAGGCTTGGCGCAAAAAAAAAAAAAAAAAAAAGAAAAAATGCTTTAGAATAAAAAAAATGATTCATGCATTTAAGTTTATACTTAAAACTAAATAATTTGATGAATAAATAAACTAAATTAAAATATTTTCATTAGTTTCTAATTGCTTTTTATTTAATAATAAAAGGTAAGCCAAAAAGAACTTGTAGTATGAAGTATTCAAATTTTTTAATTAATTTAATTATATATATTGAAATTTATTTTTTGCAGATTTTGTAATATATATTTAAAAAAAATAAAAAAATATAAACAAAAAGATATAATACAAATAGAATTTATATTACTAATTTATGTTACATAATTACATACATAAATTAAAATATTTTAATTAGTTTCTAATTGCTTTTTATTTAATAATAAAAAGTAAGAAAAAATAATTGAAATATAAAATAAGTCAAATAATTTTGATTAATTTAATTTTATATATATAACGTTTTTTTTGTAGATTTTATAGTACAATTTCAAAGATTAAATGATAAATTTTACAAAAAAATTGGGCAGTATAACAATATATAAATGACTATCAAAATCAAGACAAGAAGAAAAAGAAGGAAAAAGAAAAGAGGGGCTATAAAGAGAAAGGAAAAAAAAAGAAGAAAAAAGAACTGAATATTTACTTGTGTTGGTGTTTCTGCATTTTTGTTTCTTCCCTATTCTTCTTCCTTGATTTGTGTTGGTGTTTCGGCCCGATAAGTTCATCTTCTCCTCTTTCTTTTTTTTTTTAAATTTTATAATCCTAGAATAAAAAGTGGCCACTGGATCTTAACAAAGCAGATCCTACCGCTCAAGATCATCAATCTATTCAAAAAGACCCTAAAAAAGCTCACTTACCCGTTAAACAGCAAGAGGCGCGCCTCTCCCTGCGCCTCACATAAGCAGAAAGGTGCGCGCTTCTTCTAAGTTGCCAGCCTTTACTACTAAGAGGCTCAAGCCTCTGCACCTTGCATATAGTGTGCCTAAGGTGTGCCTTTAATAACAATGGAGAGAATAATTAGAGATTGGAGATATTATTTGTGAATAATTTGGACAATTTCGAAGAGAAATAATTTGGTGTGAGGAATCCGAAAAATGTAACTTGTACAATATTCTTAAAACTAGCCGTTATATAGTCATTCATTTATAATTGTTATGAGAATTAATTTGGGAATTTTGACAAAGTTTTGAGAAAATAAAAAAAAAATGTGTTTGAACCACTAGTTTGAACCATCAGAAGAACCACTAGTTCTAATCATTTGTCACAACCTTCGACTCTAGTGGGTTCCCACTGGTTCTTGGAATTCCTTATTCATGGTTCTAAAAAATACAGAACCAGAATTGGATGACAACCTTTGATTACGATTTCGATTCTAGCCAGTTTCACACAATTCTAGTTTTGGTTCTAATCAGTTCGAACCAACGATTCTAGTTCCAAAAATCGAATTTTAGTCACTCTATTCATATCTTTATTTTGGGTTTTAAATTGGATATATAAATGTTTTATTAGTTGCTGGTGATAAAAATTACTAGAGATTAATAATGTATGGCTACTTTCTATTTTGATAATTTGTAACCTTCACTTTGACTTTCTTATAATTGCATTGCATTGCTTACATCTTGTGATCACAATTAAAAGTAACTTTTAGAATTATATGCTCAGCCGAAACATGCCTAAATTTGTTTTGGAGACTCTGAATCTCATTTAGACCTTTTATTAAGAAAGCAAGGGAGTTTGGACCTACTTTAGTAAAATAAATTTAGCTGCTATGTGTCTTGGTTAGTTTAATTTATACAACATATGCTAAATCTAGTTTAGTGGATTGTATCGCTTTAGTATCAATATATTTTTCTACTTATTGGTGCAAGTATAATTCTTGTTCCTATGAGAGCTGTCCTTTTTTTCCACCCATGATATCTGAACTATGGGTACCATCACGTTAGAGTTTCCAGACTTTAATTTGTCTTTTAAAATTTCCCTACACCTACTACTATTTTGATGAGACAAAAGTGCTATTAACTAGTTTTTAGGCAAATGGCTGGTTTCATGCTGATGTTGTAATTATTTAAAAATAAAAAATGGCTAAAAATTTCCACATCAGATTGAAACATCAAATTTTCTCTCCTTTCTTCTATCTCTCTCAGATTTTGTGCCTTCTTTCTCTTGCCTCTTGAAGCCTCACTTGATACTCACGGGTCACTAGACTGTCGTAGCACGGTGACAAAAAAATTGAACCTCATTGGTACTACATGAGGCCTATACGAAACCATTCGGAATCTAGCAAGGAGTTCGTTTCCGACATTCGTTTGTGGAGTTGATGAGCCATGTTGCAGGAAAAAGCTTCGACAACCACCACTACCCACCTTTCATAGTGGTTATGTAAATTAGCCATAAATCTTGAAATTACTAGAGAGAAATTATTTGAACATCAAAAGGGAGTCGATTGATGCTTAGCTTATGGATTAAGGTCATCGAAATCGGCTTAGTCGCTAGAATTGCTTCCATTACCATGGCCGAACTTTAACAATTTCCTTTCATTGAGCTTAAAGTGTTGCGTTCAAGTCCCAAACGAGCTTCCTTGCGAATGAATAGATATATTTAGAGCCCAAGATCATTGGCTTTCATGTAGATTTGGCCGAAAAATTTAGAAAGGAAGGGTGAAAAGATGTCGGTGATCTAGAGAGATAATGGAGATGAGAATTGAATTTCTCTCTCCTATTATAATTGGTTATTCATTAATTTTTTTAATCTGATGTGGCAATGTTCAGCCACTTCTTATTTTTAAATAATTTTTACGTCAGCATGTAACTGACCATTTACCTAGAAACTGGCGAATAGCACTTTTGTGTTATCAAAATAATAATTAAAAATTTTTAAATGACAAATTGAAGTCTGTGGACTTTAATGTGATGGTACCTATAGTTGAGGTGTCATGGGTGAAAATAAATTATCTTTTATTCTTCTATTTTGATGGTAAAGCAAGCATAATGAGGATTTGACCTTCAAAGACATATTATCATATTTTAAATTAAATCCCTTTGCTATTAAGAGCAAGTTAAGTCCATTCAAGGAATGTTATGCAACTCCCCAATCAGAATGCAATAACTCGAAGTGCACTGTCCATCAGAGGGAGAACCTGCCCAATCTGCATTAGAGTATCCAATAATCTGTGAGTGACTCCTGTCTTCATACGGTAAGCCTTGTCCAGGAGTTCCCTTGATATACCTAATAATGCAAATCACTGCATTCCAGTGGCTATCACATGGAGATTAGAGGATTGGCTAACCACACTTATTGCAAAAGAAATGTTAGGTCGTGTGATTGTGAGATAGTTTAACTTACCAACCAGTCTTCGATATCTACCAAGATCTTCTAACGGCTCCCCTTGTCCAGAAATAAGCTTAAAATTTGGGTCCATGGGAGTATCCACATGTTTGCATCTAGCATGCCAGTTTCTTCTAGCACATCTAGAGCATACTTCCTTTGTGAAATATAAATGCCTGTCTCAGATTGTGCTACCTCAATCCCTAGGAAACACTTAAGATTTCCTAAATCTTTAGTCTGAAAATGGCTAAACAAAGAGTGTTTGAGTTGAGAAATCCCTTCATAATCATTTCTTGTTATCACTATGTCATCAACATATACCATTAAGTAGATACACTTGTTGTGATCTCCATGTTGGTAAAAAATTGAATGATCAGCTTCACTCCAATTCATCCCAAATTGTTTCACAACAACATTGAATCTTCTAAACCATGCCCTAAATAGCACACTAAGCCAAACTTCCCCTGAGCAACAAAACTAGGTGGTTGCTCTATATAGACTTCCACGGCCAACTCCCCATGTAAAAAGGCATTTTTGATGTCAAGTTGATGAAGGGACCAGTGATTAATGGCTGCTAAAGATATGATTAGTCAGACAGATGCAATCTTAGCCACAGGTGAGAAGGTGTCACTATAATCAAGGCCATAGATTTGAGTGTATACCTTAGCAACAAGACGAGCTTTGAGACAATCAATTTTGCCATATGAACCAACCTTGATAATATATACCCAATGAAATCCAATTGTACTTTTGTTTGTGGGTAATGGGATAAGTTCTAAAGTACCATTAGAATAAAGTGCAGTCATTTCTTCCACCATAGCCTAACACCACCCTGGATGTAATAATGCTTCACTCACAGTCTTAAGTATAGAGACATTAGATAATGAGGAAATAAAAGCATAATACGAAGGAGATAAGCGATGATAGCTTAAGAAATTGTAAATAGGGTGTGGATTCCATGTGGAACGAATACCTTTTCCAAGGGCAATGGTAAGTGTAGCTTCCTCTGCTAATGGCATGATCGGTGTAGGAGGTGATACTAGTGTAGGTAATGAGTCACCAATTAATGTACCTGCAATATTAAGAGAGTTAATAGTAGGATTGATCTACAAAGGGCGACGTGAATAAACTCAGAGTGGACGAGGGGTGGCTAGAATAGGAAGAGTAGTGACAGGAAGAGTCGCAGAAATAGAATTCTGGTTGACTATGTTTCCGGAGAAATATGGAGAGGTCTCAAAAAAGGTTATATCTACAGAGACAAAGTACTTGTGAGTGATTGGGTTATGACATTTGTAGCCCTTTTGGAGACGAGAATACCTTAAGAATATACATTTAATTGATTTTGGTTGAAGTTTGTCTTCTCCAGGAGTATGATCATGAACAAAATAGGTATAGCCAAAAATAAGAAGAGGAAGATTATAAGGGTCCTATTTTGGAAACACAATAGAATGTAGACTCTGATTTTGCAAAACAGAAGAAGGTATGCTATTAATAAGAAAATAAGCAGTAAGAGTAGCATCCCCAGAAAAACAAAGTGGAACATTGTTACTAATCAGTAGAGTATGGGTTGTTTCAATAAGGTGCCGATTCTTTGTTTCGGCAACTCCATTTTATTGAGGAGTATGACCACAAGAAGATTGATGAATTATTTCCTGAGAAGACATAAATTGATTAAAAGGGTAAGAAAAATACTCTCTAGCATTATCACTATGTAACATTTTGATGGAAACTCCAAACTGATTACAAGTTTCAGCATAGAAAGTTTAGAAAATAGAAAATAATTTCAAATAATTTTTCATAAGAAATAGCCAAGTATAACAAGAATGATCATCAATAAAACCCCAGTTGTATGGACCACCCTACCATTCGTCCTAAAGTTTCAATTCTATGCAATATATTTTTTAAGGGATAATTAGTTCGAATGAAAATTATGTGCGCCTGAAAATAATGTCTTAACTTTCTCGAAGATAGTGTATGCCAATTTTTCTAGATAAGAATACCTTACCTCTTCTCCCCTTGGCACTTTATTTACATAATAGATTGAAAATTGCTCGATGCCTTCTTCTCTAATCAAAATTGAAGCTATTGTCTCTTCTGCTACTAAGAGGTACAAAAACAAAGGCTCACCTGTCTTTGGCCTACTAAGGAGTGGTGGTGAAGCAAGAAATGCATTTAACTCTTCAAATGCTTTTTGACATTCATCTATCCATGCAAAATCTTTTATATTTTTTAACATTTTGTAGAATGAAAGACATCTTTTAGTCGAGCAAGATGCAAATTGCTCTAAAGCTATAATTTGTCCTTTTAGTTTATGAACATCATTGATCGTTTTGGAGGCTGAATGGCTAGTACTGCTTTTATTTTTTTGAGAATTTGCCTCAATTCCTCTTTGAGATATCATGAACCCTAAGAATTTACTTGCAATGACACTAAGAACACATTTGTCAGGATTTAATTTCATTTCATACCTATGCAATATGTCGAGTGCTCGTCCTAAGTCGAATGCATGCTGCTCGACCTTTTTGCGTTTGACTATCATATCGTCAACATAGACCTTGACTAAATCTCCAATCAAGTCTTTGAACATTTTGTTTACTAATCTTTGATATGTTGCTCCAACATTTTTTAGATTGAACGACATGACTATAACAATAAGTGCCTCTATTTGTTATAAAGGTTGTTTTTTCTTTGTCTTCTTTATTCATTTTAATTTGATGGTCTCATGCTGCTGGATCTATAAAACTACAGATCTCATGTCTAATTGTCGAATCCACTAGTTGATTAATGTTCAAGATAGGATATGAGTTATTAGGGCATGCCTTATTCAAATTTATAAAATCCACATATAATCGCCACTTGCCATTTGGTTTAGGAACAAGAACAACATTAGCAAGCCAAGTGGGACATAAAACTTCCCAAAAGAATCCCGCTTTAATTAATTTATTATAATACCTCGAAATTTTTATTTTGAAAATATTTTTATTTAAATTTAATCATAAATTATTAATCAATAATATTACGCTACGTAATATTTATTGAGATCGAAAGTCATTTTAATTCGTCCTAAAATCGATTGTGAAACCGTTAAATCAATTAAAAATCGAACTAATTATTAAATTGAATCGAATTAATTTTAAATTAAATTCGAATTAGATATTTTTTAAAAAAACTACTGGGCATCTCTATTTTTTTTCGTCCTACGTAATACTTGGGCGGTCTGTTTTTATTCTCAACAATTTTCCTTTCTTTCTTTTTCTTTCTTTTTCTTTGTCAATATTTTTTTATATTAGTTATTTTCCTCTCTTCTTCATTCACGCTAAGACTCCCTCTCTTCTCTATCACTCTCTCTCTCACCCTCATTCGCTTTCTCTTTACTCTCTCGGTCATCTCTCTCTCTCTCTCTCCTTGCGCAAGTCCGGCCACCACCACCAAGTAGCTGCTCCTTCCTCCTCCTCACGCAGCTCCTCTCTCCTCCTTCCCTGTCACGTGCTTGATCTTGGCTGGCAGTGGCGTTCTCTTCGCGTGACCTCAGCCCAGCCACACCGGACCGACAACCCAGCGAGCTTCAGGCGCCTCCAACCACCACCTGCTCCTCCGTGCGACCCGTCCCAGCAACCGCAGCAAGCCCAGCTCGCAACTCCGGCCACCGTCTCCTCCTTCAACCTCCAAAATTGTGATTTTTGCACTGTTATAATTAATTGGGTACTAATTTTATTTTCAGAAATTATTTAGTTAATTTGAGTATTTGTGGTAATTGATTAATTTTATGATTTTGATTAATTATTTAGTTGGATTTTTATATTTTTGTGGTCAATTGTTAGTGATATTTTGGGATTTTGATTACTTGATTATAGGTTATGAATTATTAATTTTTGGTTTAGAATAGTATTATGGAGGTTAATTTGACAATGATTATTGGTTAATTTTTTCTATTTTTAGCTACTGTTAGTTGAATGATTAATTAGGGAATTTTTATTAATTAAATATGGGATTTAAATTTATTTTGGGTTTAATAAATTTTATAAAAGATATATTTGTTGAGGATTTTAATTGTTAAAAGACCTAAAACTTATTTAAGAATTAATGGTGGTTAAAATAAATTATCACAGAAATTAAATGGATATTATTAAAGGATTCTAGTTAATTAATATATATTGAGTATGAATTTCAGTATTTGATGGAAAATTAATTTTTAGAAATTAAGTACCTAAATTTTAAATATTTTGTGGATTAATTTTGCTATTAAGAGAGGTGGGGGAATTTTGGTAATAATTATTATTTTTAGTATGGAGTAATATATTTGTTGGTAGTTGATTTATTTAATTATGAGGATTAATATAAATTAATTATAGGATTTTAATTAGTTAGAGATAATTATTGTTAATAGTATGTGATTGTGAAAATTTGTCTAATTAATTTTGGATCTTGATAAATAATAAATTGATTATTGGTTGAGTAAAATTGAAATTAGTGATATTGTATGAATAATTAATTCTAAGGATTTATTTAAGGTTTTGTTAGAATTATTATTAATAAATTTGGGTTAATTTGGATTTTGAAGATAAATTGATTATTGAGGTTTGGTTAAATTGAAAATAAGTTATAGAGAATATTTTGATAGAATTAAATTAAATCGGGGTTAAAGACAAATTATAGGATTTGATTATTTCAATTGATTAAGGTTATTGAATAAATTCAAGGAATTTAATGATAATTATTATAGGGATTAATTCTTAATGAAATTGACTAAATATGTGTTGTGAATTAAATGATGAAATTATTAGTGTATTTCGATTAGAAGTAAAAGATTGAAATTGGGCAATAAATAAAAATGGATTATGTTATTAAGAAATTATTGTTTATAGGTGTTAATTTACAATTAGAAAATATGAATATATTTTTTAGAATATTAGATCTAAGGAATTAAGTTATTAAATATAGAAAAATATTTTGTGGTTATGAAGAATCAAATAAGGTAAATTAAGATAGATAATTGAAGGAAATTTAGAAATTGAAAACAAATTAAGCATAAAGGGTTATTTGGTGTTAAGTAGTGATTATTTTGAAATTAAGATTATATTGGTAGTGAATTATATAAATACAGGATATGGTGAGTTGATAGAAATATTAATCATAATTTATTGAATTGAAGGTTTATTATAAATTATTATGATTGAATATTTGGATAATTAATTATCGATGAATTGACTGTGTAAGAAGTAGTTGTTTAGTTTACTGAGTTATTATTTTAGAGAACTAAGTTATATTGAAAATAAAAGGACAGTTATATTTTTGAGAAAATGCTGCTATAATTATAATAGGAATTATAATTTAAACTGATAGATAAATTAATTTGTTCTTTAAATTCATAATTAAGGAAAATCCATTTGTCTGATTATATTTTCCCTTATTATATGTGTCTTCCTAAATCGACCAAGTTTCTCTACTGCTTCTCTAAGTCAAAATCCAAAATAGAATTGGATTACTCTGCTATCATTGTTAGTAATAATAAATAGTGCACATCATTCTTGCATATATGCATTTCACACACATATCATACTCCCTATATTATAATTAGTATTCATTTCTAAAATTGCATTGTTATTATATTATTAGTATCATCCATCTTATATATATATATATATATAATATTTCACTTCTACAATAATATATAATTTTCACCTTTGATTACATTCATGTAAATTGTTGAATATTTGTGATGTGATAATGATGTACTTTATATCTGGGTGGAAATTGAGACGACGTGTGTCATTATGGGTGTGAAACCGTAGCGCAGGTGAAACTTGGCAGCCCACCCCAAGTTTGACCTTATCCAGTCCTGGAAGGAAACTCGACTTTCCTTCCTTCCCCCAGTAGGCAAGAACACTGGGAGGAAGACGATCAAGATCTCATGTGTGGCAGTTACAGTGGGCTAGGTATGGGGGATCGATTCCCCAATATATATATATAATAAAAATTAGTCAGGGGCCAATACGTGGATTTGTGACGTCACTGATCAATTTTCACATGTTGTGAAAATCTAAATATAATTTATTTGAAGGTATTGATGTTATGACATGTGCTTGTGAAAATGTGTCCATTTCATATATATTGTGAAAGCATTCTGCTTGAATGTATGAGTTTTGCATTATTTATTATTATTCACTGAGTTTAGTGCAACTCACCCCCCTTCCATAAACTTTTTCAGAAAATAAAAGTAGTGCTGGTTTTTAAAACTCGGCTTCTTTCTCCGCAGAGAATTAGTGATTATCTCCAGTCTTAAAAATGTTAGTATGGACTATATGTTAAGTTTGTGATATTCCACATATTTAATTGGTTCCGTAGTTAGTTGATATTTGGTTATGTAAAGTTATTGTGTGATTATAAATAATTTATGGAGTATTTTTTGAAAATTTGAAGATTTTATGGTAGGAATGGTTTGACCATATTATGACAAATAAATTTTATATGAAAATGTATTTTGAATAAATTAGTACAGGCCCGAGCTATAAGTTAAATATGATATTGAAGTTGAGCCAAGATTGTTACTGAATGATTATTGAATAATGTTATAATATGAGCTTACTATTTCTAGAGTCAGAAGATAACAGTGATAGATTTTTATAGTTTAGGCTTACTACGGGTGAAATGACCCGTTAATTTATTTTCAAAAGAATTTTTTATTTAAAATTTAATTGTAAATTTTCACCAATGAGAATTGGCGAAAAATAATATTTTATGCCGCGAACCGAATCGAAAACCGAATTTAAATAGTCTAATTCAGTCGAAAAATCCTTAAATAAAATGGAATTAGGTGAAATCATTGGGTTAGACCAAATCGGTTCAAATTGAACCAAAACCATTTAATTAAAATAAATAATAATAAAATAAAATAAAATAAAATAAAAAATTCCCTCTCCTTCCCCGTTCTCTCTCTCGCTCACCCTTCTTCCCCGACAACCCCTCTCCCTCTCTTTCGTTCGCCTCACACCAGAG
>CANUEX010022032.1:0-41315 GCA_948099535.1 Jatropha multifida
AACACTCTAATCCTTAGCCTTCTCTTTGCCTTTGGTGGAGGTTTCACCAATTTCTTCAAAGTAGGAGAAAATCCCATTAAACTCAAAATTAAACATAAGAAATGAAAAGAGCATGATTTAATGCATCTATTGCATGCCTAATTCTTGAATTTTACTAATTAAATCATAAAACCTAAAAATTACAACTCACCTCCTTCAATGGCAACTTCAAATCCAAAGCTTAGGAACTCCAAATTCTAGCTTCTACTACTTGTTCCTTAAGAGTTAATTACTTTTCTATGATTTAATTAGGTGATTTAATGGAGATTTGTGGTAGAAAAATGAAAGAAATGGAGGAAGAAGGAGAGGAGAAGAAATGGCATGGAGAATGGGGAGGAAGAAGAAAGAGAATGTGTAGATTACTTAAGTAGCAAAGTCAAACTTGGCTTCCTCTTTTCATGCTAAATCAATGGCCAAGATCAAGTCTTAGGTAATCTCATCCAATGGCTCTAAATATTCTTCAAATAATTCATTTCTAAATATTATTTAACTCCACAAATTAATTAAATTGACTTCTCAAAAATAATTCACTATTTATTCTTTAATATACCACAATAAAAATAATATTCATTACTTGTCGCAATTCTCCAAAAATATTCATGAAATATTCTCTATCCACCTAAATCATGCAAACATGCTCCAAAAATATTAATTATAATATTAGACACATGTAGTAATTTTTTCGAACCGAAATAATACCAAATCCCGGACCGATAGTACTATTCACAGATTAGTAAATCACTATTCACCAATAATTTATTACTTACTTTGTTCTGAAAAATTTACATCTTAACTTTAATTAATTAAGACCAATCACATAAAATCTAATTAACTCCACAAATATTAATTATGCTCAATATCATTATCGGGTCCAAATAAAATATTATTTCGCCCTCGGGTGATACCATTCATGACCCGTCCAAATAATATCATTTTAAGATCTGAAATTTTGGAGCGTTACAAATCTAATAAGCCCAATCATATGACATAAAATCGATTTAATAAAATACCCACAAATACATATTAATTACATATATATAAAACTATATTTTAAATAATCCCTCTTTATAATAATACTTAACAATAATCAATAACTCATATCTTGAAAATCAAATCCCAATCCCAATATCTAGGTGCAATTAGTACTGCATCACATTAAATTCTATAACTAGGCTTTCTGAGGTAAAGATTCACAGTTTGCAATCTAGAAATTATTTTATGCATGAACCATCAAACAAATAACATGCAATGCATGAATCACAATTTAGACTCAGTAGTAATGAAATAACCTATCCTAAGTTCCAAAAATTAGGGCATTACACGCACGCCACAACGATTAGCCTTGCGCCACAAAGGTGCAAAAGCCTTTGTTTGGTTGAACCTAGGTTTCCCTCACAACTGGACTAGAAGTTGATGTTTTAAATATCTAAAAAGAAAAGAAAAGAGAGGAGAAAGTGACTAAAAGTTCTCAAAAATTACATTTGGTGATTCCATTAAAGATTTGCTCAAAAAATGGATGAAAGGAAACCCAATACTAGGTACTTGTTCCAATAGTCCGTAAATGAAGATTAAAGTTTGTGTTTTTAAGGATTCTTAACTGACAACAGGGGGTTTTTGATTGATTAATACCTAATTCTTGAACCCAAAACCAAGGTTAACACAAGTTGCCTTTAGATTTATTGGTTGAATTTTCAAAATGAAAGAGTTTCCCCTTAGTCTCTAAAATCCTCCCCCTTTGGCATGCCTCCCAATGCCTATTTATAAGCAAATGAGAGTGGGTGACCCTTTAAAGGCTAACGTGGCGAAAATTCCATTATCGGGCCCTACAATGGGACCAGGCCCATTTTTACAAAATCGGACTGGCTGGCATGCAAAATAAGGTGGTGCAGCGAAAAGTGTGTTGGGCAGGCCCGACATGCTTCTTGAGCTCAATTTCATTGTAAAATGCTAGTAACCCAAAAAAGTAAAAGTGGTTAAACACGAAGATAATCTTAGCCATAGGCCATCGGTTGAAAAACCAGAGTAATCGCGAACCCAAATCCAATTTTATGTAAAAAAATGGTGTGTCATCACTGAATTTTTTAGGGGCAAAATTTAAGCGTCTATAGTTTGCCCCCACTTTGATAGTATTTTATTTTTCAAGCAAAATGTCATCAAAGTGTAAAGTAGACGCGTAAGTAAAGAAATACTTAGCAGATTTTCATTCTTTGAAGGGCTTAGATGGATGAGGTACGCCATCTTGGAGGTTTTATTGGGGATTTGATAATGCTCCATTTTCAGAGTTGTGCCACTTTGAACGGCTTTAATTGGCTATACTTTGATTGGTCCAATACCACTACGGCTTTTGACAAGTGGGCAAATTGCACCATGGGGATTTTCTGTGACTTTTTCGGCTATCTTGCACCTTTCTACGGCTTTAACCAGCAATACTTTGATCTGTCCAGTACCATTACGACATTTAACAAGCAAACGAATTGCGCCATGATGTCTTTCAGTGACTTCTATGGCAATCCTGCACCTTACGGTGACTTTAACTAGCGATACTTTGATTAGTCCAGTACCATTACATCATTTGACAGGCGGACGAATTTCATCATGGTGTTTTTTAGCAACTTCTGTGGCTATCCTACACCTTTCGATAGCTTTAACTTGGGATACTTCGATAAGTCCAATACCATTATTATATTTGATAGGTGGACGGATTGCACTATGGTGGTTTTTGGTGACTTTTGTTGCTATGATACACCTTTCGACGGCTTTAGTTTGAGAATGCTCCACTTTAGGAGGTGCGCAACTTCAAACAGTTTAATTGGGAAAACTCCACTTCGAGAGGTGCGCCACTTCGAATGGCTTAACTACGAAAACTCCACTTCAGGAGGTGTGCCAATTTGGATACTTGGAGAACTCCACTTCTATAGGTAAGCAACTTCGGACGGCGTCATTGGAAAAACTCCACTTTGGGAGGTGCGCCACTTTGGATGGCTTAACTGGAAAAACTCCACTTTGAGAGGTGCAACACTTTGAATGGCTTAACTAGAAAGCTCCACTTTGCAAGGTGCACCACTTCGAACGGCTTAATTGGGAAAACTCCAGTTCAGGAGGTGCGCCACTTTGGATGACTTAATTGGAAAACTTCACTTCGAGAGTTACGCCACTTCTGATGGCTTAACATGGAATACTCCACTTCAGGAGGTGCGCCACTTCAGATAGCTTAATTGAAATAATCCACTTCGAGAGGTGCACCACTTTGGATGGTTTAACTGGAAAACTCCATTTCGAGAGGTGCGCCACTTTGGATGGCTTAATAGGAAAAACTCCACTTCATGAGATGCACCACTTTGAATGAATTAACTTTGAAATGCTCTGCTCAGGGAGGATCCTGTAAAACAATTCTTGTAATATAAGGAAAAAGAAGCACTTTGGCTGGTTATTGTTAGGAGTTTTCGTGATAGGGCCTGAAAAAGTGTGCACGTGTGGCACATGATTTTTGCAAGAAAATCCATGAATTTGCATGAGTTCACATGTATTTATGTGTACGCTTGATTATTTATGAATCTGCATCTGCTTATGTGAATGTTATTAAAAGTCGATCATTGCACGCAAAACGAGACTTACCTGTGGCCAGTGACGTGATACCTTTGCTTAGGCGGCGAGCCGCTGGTAGGTTGTTGGCTAAGTGTGAGAGCTAGACACGGTTAATGGATCATACAGATTGAACCAGGCCTGAAGGCTCCGATTGGGCCCATAGGCCCACTAACCCTTATAAAGGGGGAAAGTGACATCATTTAGTCACTTTCAACCTTTTATTCTTCTTCTCCTTTCAAATTTCCTCTCTTCTATTTTCCAGTCTTTTGCAACCAAACAATTATGGTTGTTGAAACTATCATAGACTAGCTTTCGAGTGATGCAGTGATCGACCCCGTTAGTCACCTTGTGAGTCACGATATGAAATTATGGGAATTTACTTTAGATGTAGGCACGAATATCAATTTGCAGCACGACTTGCCCAACCACCTTTGTATGGGTGCAATGGAATTATTTTGAAAACTCTTCTTAGTTATTCCTACATTATTAGTACCAAAAGCATGCAAATAGTTCATTAGAAATCAAAAACTAGATTAGATTTCATCTAATTTGATGATTTGGGAATTCTAGGCCTATGATGAGCTAAAGTGGCATGCGCCACTATGTGTAATGTGTGCCATAATAGATGTGGCGTGCGCCATAAAGGTTATGGCATGTGCCATTTTTTTTTGTTTGGCTAGTCTACATGCCTGTGGCGTGCTCCACAGGCACTGTGGTGTGTGCCACTTGAGATGTGGCTTGCGCCATAGAACTTGCTTTAATTTGCACTCTATTAGCATATCGACAGTAGTTTTATTCTTGCAGAAAAGTGTGAGGCACGACAACACCTTTGCAGCCTGTGAATGGTTCGATCGATTACCTAAGCAAGTTCAGGAGCGTGTCAAGGAGGCAGGCTTCGGCCATTTTGTGGATGGATGAAGGGGCGGATTCTGCAGTCTAGCATATTAGATCGTCCAAGTTTACAGGCGAGTCTTCGGTTTGCTATTGACATGGAGTCGACCATTACTGATCAGAGGGTTAGATACGAGAGTATCTATACTTATTATCAAGAGCTACCTTTGAAGAAAGTGGCTGGGAGTCCCCTTAAGCACCATAGGAAAGATCTGAAGGACGGAGCCTAACTAGATGGGCCCATTGATCAGTTCGTCATGAAAACTTGATGGAACTCCCCGACAGTTCCTTTTTGTGTTGATCTGACTACTAATTTTATCAGTTTTATGGGTCAAGTTAGTGCTTTTAAGTGATGACGGGTTCACTCTTTAGAGCGCTTTGACTGTGCGTGGTGTGTTAGAGTCGCCAAATAAATTTATTTTTATTTTTGTGGAAAATATAAGGTAAAACCCTGTGATTGACTCATTTCAGTGCACCATAATGGATAAAATGCACTAGCCTCGAATCATTGGGTTCAAGTTCTAGGTTTTCAGCTTGTTATGAATGAATCAGCAGTTTGGGTCTTAATTAAGAAATCAAAACCAGTGCTTTACATGAACGTCAGGTTTTTGATGAATGATCATGCTCATAATGCATGGCAATATCTTAAAATACAATGCATTAAAAGTAATAAATAGCTAAAATGTGTGTAATTTGGAGGGAAGCCTGACTCTAACCTCATTTATCAAGGATTCTAGGTCGTGCAACATATGTCCCTAAGTTCCAACCAGTCAATTTGGTTAGGAGCCCACTACCTAGGCTAAAATCTATAGGTATGCCTTCGTACCTTGTTTACATGAGGATAAGGGTGCATGAAGTTCTTCTATTGATTAGGATGGTAGGGTTTTGAAAGTGTCACTCTTAGAGTGGGCTTATAGGTGTACCGGGTAGACCGATCTTAGTTGGAATCTGGTTTTATTGATTTTGCCAAACAGACCAGGCATGGTTTACCAGGCGGACCGGGCTTTAAAGCATGCATGTGTTGGACGAATCTATCTTTGAATTGACAAAGTATTAAGTTTTGTGTTTATACCTTCGTGCTTGTGACGCGATCGGATTGAAGCTCCACGATTGTTGTCGAGCAAAAAGGTCAAGTCTTCCTCCAATATAAGTTAAGGTAGGGCCCGAGGACCCAAATTATAGTCTTATATACTAGTGTTAATTTATGAGTTATTAATTAATTCTTGAATTAATTAACAATGAATCAATTAACTAATAGCTTTGGCCTAAGGAAGATCAAAGTGTGATTGAAAATCGAAAAGATTGACTTTTGAGGACCAAGTCATGCTTTTATTTAACTAAGGAAGAGGAGTAAAGTCGGACTTATGGACTTAAAATCACAAAAGGGAGAATGAGAGTCATTGATGATTTAGAAGTGCTCGATCAAGCAATAAAAGGTGTCCCAAAATGAGGGGGAGGGAGTGCCATATTTATAGGCAAAGAGGGGGCTAAGCCAAGGCACATCAATGATGACCTCCCCAAAATTGATGTCCACGAGCCCTAGATTAGCGCTGATCAATTATGCTAGCACTAGCGAGATCTACACCGATGCTAGGGAGAGCGGCACCGACACTAGGGTTATTGGTGCCAATTTGGGTGTTTTACCAAAATGCCTCTACCCTTTGGTTGGAGGGCTTTTGGGCTTTCAGAGGTCTATTTGTGGCCCAAATAAAGTCTGATAGAGCTAATTCTCATACCGTCAAAACCGTGTTAGAATTTCCTAGAGCCTGGTGCAAAATCATGATCAACAGCTTGCCCCTCTTAAAGATCAGAGCTTATCAAGGCCCAATCTCCTAGACTATAATTTTAGCACTTCTAAAAGGAATTTCGGTCTAAACACCATACCTAGAAGATCATGGCAATGTTTGAAACATTCTATATGAGTCTTGTCTGGTCCGTCTAATTTTTCAAGTCCTTTCTGTGATCATTTGTCGAATCAAAAGGTATGATTGTGTTTGGGGTTGCACTATAGATGTGTTGCACTACAGATGTTTTTACTATGACCATACATTGATCTGAATATGGATGAATTCCAAAAGGTCTACTTTTTCGGGTAAGAGTAGGGCTTGTCTTCCCCTTTTCCTATAAATAAGGAAGGAGGTGGCCCATTTGCTCCACATCATCCTTTTCCTTTGTGTCATTTGCTTTTTTCTTTGAGCCTTTTAATTTTCTGCTCGCACTTCGCCAACATGAGTTCTCAAACACCAATTACCCCTTATTCTCTGCTCAGCGACTCTAAGCATAGCATTAATGCTTCTCATCCCTCTCCACAAACTCGACAAGTGGAGCAAGAGCGGGGCCCACCGTCACCACCAATGTTAGAGGCTGATCAGAGGACAGTAATTCTCGTGGTTCTCAATCTTCTCAGTGACGACATGCAGCGAGTAATATATGTCACTCGCCACGACATGGCTTCCCTATTTTCTAATGGATGAGGTCCATAACCAATGGCCAGTCTACCCTTAGCAAGTTTCGCCAGTCTACACTTAGCAAGTTTCGCCAGTCTACACTCACCCCTTTTTTTGCGTGACATGGTTTTATTGTACAGCCTCCTCTCGACTAGTGCGAGGGAACTACCTTCTTAGTGGGTCAGCTCTTGGGGGCGTTGGTTAAGGCCCTGACTCATGACATCTTTTTGGAGGATTAGGTCTGGACGCAGTGTGGTTGTTGAGCTCATGGGCTTATGTTTCTGTCATTTTTTAGGTAGGCTATTGGTACATGCCTAGGTAGTCTAGAGACTAACATTAGTAATGCTTTTTGGGTTGTTGTTGCTTTGATAGTAGCATCTTCTTTTGTGAAGTCCTGGCTTTATTTATTGATGAAGATATTCGATTTTATTTTTGCGAATCTACCCCGCCTACATTATCTATTTGCACTGAATGCTTGATTGGGTTTGCATTGATTGCCTATTTCTGAGTGATTTGGAATTGACCACTCTATTTTGGGTTACCTTAGTGCTGATTGCTGAGTGTTTTGCCGTTGATCGCCCATTTTGCTAAACTATTTTGGCCTAGATCGCTTGTTTATCGGCACTGACTAGCCTATTTATTGGATTATTTTGGCATTCATCATATATTTATTGGATTGTTTTGGCCCTGATTGCCCTATTTATCAGCATTGATTGCCCTGCTTACTAGATTATTTTAGCATTGATTGCCCTGTTTATTGGATTGTTTTGGCATTGATTGCCCTATTTTTTGGATTGAATCTAAAAGTTGCGCTGATTTTCTTTTTGAATGTTTTGGCACTGGTCGCCCTGTTCAGACTGCCCTGCTCTCAATAATGATTGCCCTATTTAGTGGATTATTTTGGTGCTGATCACATGTTTATCAGACTGTTTTGGCACTAATTGCCCTGTTTCTAGATTGAACCTGAAAGTTGCACTGATTTCTTATCTTGAATGTTTTGGTGCCGGTCACCCTGTTTAGAATGTTCTAATCTCGACATTGATTGCCTAGTTTTTAGCACCGATTGCCCTATTTATCAAACTATTTTGGCAATGATCGTCCTATTTATCGAACTATTTTGCCACTGATTGCCCCATTTTCTAGATTGAATTTGAAAGTTGCACTGATTGCCTGTCTTGCATGTTTTGGCGTTAGTTGCCCTGTTTAGAATGTTCTGATCTTGGCACTAATTGACCTATTCTCAGCACTGATTACCCTATGTTGATGGATTGTTTTGGCACTAATTGTCTTGTTTACCAGATACTGGTTGCATTGATTGCCTTTTTATCAAGTCTAATATCAAAATCATTGTCAGTTAAGTGTTTACCATGATTTTAGCACTAGATTGTAGGAAATTCTCCTACGGTTCCAACGGCGTAGGAATCAACTTGATCGGATGTTATTTGGGCCTCGAATGGACCCACAAATGCACAAAAATCCTATGAGGGTAGGGGCATTTTAGTAAAAAGCCATAATCGGCCCTGATCACCCCAGTGGCAGCTCCTATCAGCCCCAGGCCGGCACTAATCTGACTGTTGCCGAGATGCCTGATCGATGTTGATCCAAGGATCATTAGCGCTGATTTAGAGGTGGCTAGTGCCAATTTGTCGTAGCTTAGCCACCTCCTTACTTATAAATATCACACTCCCCCCTCATTCAAAGCACCTCTTGTTGCTTGATTGAGCATTTTTCAAGCATCAACAACTCTCATTCTCACTATTTGTGTTTCTTAGACCATAAAGTACAACTTTACTCTTCTTTTTTAGTTGAGTATAAAGCTCGACTTTCAACTTTCAATCACACTTTAACCTTCCTTAGGCCAAAGCTATTAATTAGTTGATTCATTATTAATTAATCTAAGGATTAATTAATAATTTATCAATTAACACTAGTATATAAGACTATAATACAGGTCCTCTCACCCTACCTTAGCTCATATTGGAGGAAGACTCGACCTCTTTGGTCAACAACAGTTGTGGAGCTCCAATCTGGCTGCGTCATGAGCATGAGGGTATAAACTTAGACTTTGTCGATTAAGCCTTGTCGGTCTGGCACCTCATCAACTGTCAACTCGGTCCATCCAACAATATGCATGCCTTAAGCCCAGTCTATCTGGTAGATTAAGCTAAGTCCATCCTGCAAAATCACAAAACTAGTTTTTAACTAAGCTCAGATTAGACGGCACACTTGTAAGCCATTCTAAGAGTGGCATCCTTAAAATCCTACCATCCTGATCGATGGTAGAACTTTGTGTGCCCTGATCCTCATACAAACAAGGTATGAAGGCATCCCGACCAAACTGACCAGTCATGACTTACGGAAATGTATTGTACCAACTAGAATCCTCGATAAATGAGGCTAGAGTCGGGCTCCACTCTGAATTACACACCTTTATTCATTTATTTACTTTTAATGCACTTTGTTCCAGATAATGCCATGCATTATTAGTATGTTCATGCATCTATAATCTGACATTCATGCAAAATGCTAATTTTGATTTTCAATTAGACCCAAACTCTTGATCTAATTTACAAAGAAGCTTCCTGAACCTAATGATTTGAGGCTAGTGCATTTTATCCATTATGGAACACTAAAAGGAGTCAATGATGGGGTTTTTACCTTATATTTTCCCTTGAAACAAAAAAAAAATTAAGGTGGCAACTCTAACACACTACACACAGTCAAGACGCTTCAAAGAGCTATTATCACTTAGGTGCAATCTTCGTTGGAGCTATCCCAAGTCAAGAAAGCTGCTCACTCATCCTGCGCACCTCCGTTCTTAATGGTAGGGTAAAGGATTTGGCATATCGATCATTCCATTTGATACGACATGGTCAAATGATGAGGTATATACCAACTCTAGCGGATGGGACCTTAGACTAATCCACCAAAAGCATGTAATGACCCTAAATCCAATTCCTAGGATTATATGCACCCTATATCATGAAACCATTTTAGCATAATATTCATGTACTCACACAATACATATTAAGGACCTAGAGTAAACCATAAACACCAATCCAATGGTCAACCTAAACACCAATCCCTATCTAAAGCCTCAAACTTTACCTAAGCACCTCAAAATACTAAAGCCTCGAACCTGACCTAAGCACATCAAATTATTCAAAAGCCTCAAACTCGACTTGAGCACCTCAAGTTATCCGAAAAATGCCCCAAAACTCGACCTGATCACCTGAGATTACCAAAGCCTCAAACCCGACTTGAGCACCCTCAGATTACCAAAGCCTCAAACCTGATCTGAGTACCCTAACATTATCAAAAAAAGCCTCAACCTGACCTGAACACCCTCAAATTATCCAAAGCCTCAAACCTAAATTGAGCACAAGCCTTGAACCTGACCTAAACACCTTAATTTTTCTAAAGCATCAAAACCTAACTTGAGCACCCCCATTCCCTAGACTAGGGGCAATGCCTAAGTCATGCCATCAAGTCTTTACTCATGCATTGCTTCATCCTTTCTA
The DNA here is from genome assembly GCA_948099535.1 of Jatropha multifida. Classification (NCBI taxonomy): domain Eukaryota; kingdom Viridiplantae; phylum Streptophyta; class Magnoliopsida; order Malpighiales; family Euphorbiaceae; genus Jatropha; species Jatropha multifida. The sequence continues at coordinate 10,484 of CANUEX010022032.1, forward strand.
AAGCCTCAAACCTGATCTGAACACTCTTATCTTACCAAAGGCTTAAACCTGAGCTGAGCACCCACAGATTATCCAAAGCCTCAAACCTGACCTTAGCACAAACCTCAAACCTGACCGGAGCACCTCAGATTATCCAAAGCCTCAAAACCTGACCTAAGCACCCCCATTCCCTAGACTAAGCGCAATGCCCCAACCATGCCATCAAGTCTTGCCTTGTGCATTGCTTACTCCTATCCAAAGCCTCAAACTTGACCTGAGCACTCTCAGATTATCCAAAAGTCTCAAACATGACCTAAGGACTTATTATCCCCAAACTGGGGGCAATGCTCAAACCATGCCATCAGATCTTGGCTTGTGCATTGCTTCCTCTGATCCAAAACCTTAAACATTGACCCGAGTCACCTAGTCCCAGTAGTGTATGCTTTCAAGAACCTCTACAAATAGTTGAATACTAATGACACTCTTTAATTTTCTTTCACCAACAAACAACAATGACAATGGCTTTACCTACCAATTTTAGAGCACTGATAGAAGAAATGTTTTGAGAATAAGGAACTCGCGTCTGAATAATGTTGACTGGACAGAATAACTCCCTCTAGGATACCATCACCACCTAAAGGGAGACTATCCTTTGGAAAGTAAGGACCTTGATAACTACCAGTTAGAATGGTAATGTTCGTCCAAACTAAGCTGAGGGATCTAATAAACAACATGCAGTTCCACCCAATAGGGATTAGACTTCTGGAGGGCCACTTCTAATGCCACTACTACCCCAAACAAGACAAGGGATAATTCTGCCTCTCCAGAGGTTAAAAAGATGATAGAGAAGATAGACTCTTTTGAGAAATTCTTCAAGAGCATAAAGAAGTATAAGGACCTTATTAACATAGACTATCTCCCACTCTTTCTAGAGGCCAAGCTGCCTGCTAAGGACAAATTTGATGGCACCACATGCCCTAAGACTCATCTTAAAATTTATGTGAGTGCCCTCATTCCCATTGGTTTAAGTAACGAGCTCTTTGCTCAATTATTCCAGTAGTCTCTCACTAGCACAGCTCTTCGCTAGCTTGTTACACTAGAAAGTACTAAGAAAAAAAACATTGGATGAGATCTGTAATGCTTTTAACTAGTAGTACCACCATCACCTGAAGGTTGACATTACCAAAAGAGACTTGGAGACCACTAAATAGGGAGCTCAAGAATCCTTCTCATCATTCCTTACAAGGTGGAGAGGTAAGGCTGCCTAAATGCTTAACCGTCCTCAAAGCAGGAGTAGATTGACATCATAGTTAAGAATTTTCTCCCCTCTTACTAGAATCACTTGAGGACTAGTACCTTCCAGACTTTAGGGCTCTGATTGCTACTACTACCAAAATAAAGGACCAAATCCAATCAGGCCATATCAAAGAGGATCAAGCTTCTTCCTCCAGATATAAGAAGCCCAAACCAGTTATCATGCAGTTCCTCCCGTTAGAACCATGGTAAATTTTCTTGGAGCTTGGTGTTAAAATCATAGTCAATAGGAGGACAACATGGAGTCATCCCTCTTTGACTTGTGCATGATTACCGATCAAGCAGAAGTAGACCCCGTAAGTCTCATAAAGCCTATCCAAACACCTCTTTAGAATTAGCACTTAGAGGAGCACGCACAGTAGTCCGCCGTCTATTTACCTAAACTTGGGATTGAGTCGCAAGAATAACTTGAGTTAGAGTCTAGTTCAGTGTCTTCTGAGTCTTCTCTGTCTTCCCTGTCTGAGTTAGGGACCTTTTTATCGAGCTTAATGTAAATGTCGACTATGGCACATTCATCATTAATGAAAATTTTCAATTTTCTTATTACCCTTTCTCTACCCTAAATAAGATTGTTGGCAAAATAGAAAATAAGAAAGTGAGGATGACGTGGCTTTTGCACAACGTCTCATGGTTTTCTCAAGAGTTTCTTAAGTAAACCAAATTAAATGGGTTTGGTTCATTTTAATTTAGAAAAATTATTTTATCTAATCCCATTTTTATCCTCAAAGGAGTGCTTCCTTATTTTGGTAAGGTTTTAAAAAATATTTGGAATCTCTACCCTATTTCACTAAACTAGGGAAAAATCTCTCCAATTAATTAATTCTTTGGAATTGATTAATTCGGTTTTAACTAGAGAGGATTTAGGAGTTGGGTATGGAGATGGGAAGGTGTTAGGCACCCATTCTGTCTGGTCTAAAATCGACCTCCTAATTGTCCGAATATTTGTTATTTATTAATTGCGGTATTAATTTAATTTGCGATGTAAAACATTTTATGCAATTTTGAAAACAATGTCTTTCAAGCAAATTATTATTATCTAAACATTCACCCAATATGAAAATTAAACAACCACAAAGAAGGATGGAGGAGAAAAGATAAATACAAATCAACATTAACAAAATTATTACAAATTTCTTGAATAAATTACATTAAACTCAGAAAATTACACAATCGAAAATGATAATTATATCACATTCAAACATTTATACAACATGACTAATGCAAGAATTTATTGAAAATCATCAAAACACAAGTGTTAGTTCAACAATAAAATAAATTACTCAAAATAAACAATATACAATAAAATGACAGAATATAAATTAATGTTAGAAATGTTAAAAATGTTAGTGAATTAGATGAACAATATATACTATATATCTATATTATAGAACAATAGTTAAATATGCATAAAATAAATGATAAAAAAAAATATAATAATTTTAATATAGTTTCAAGCTCATGACCACAATATTCATCTTGTTAGATGAATAAAATTCACAAATCCCAGCAAGAAACAAGATTAAAATCATTAACGTACTCATCTATATCAAATATGGATTTTCAACCCTTAGGTCTTAACCCACTTTGATCATAGAATCTAGGCACAATTTGATGTTTTTTAAGTTATTTGGTTTCTGAGTTAATGTTCTCATACCACTAGAAGTGACTTTCATCCCATACCAAGGTAATTGGAGTTCATAAACGCTAGAAAACCCAAAAATGGGAGAGCCCCTTGCATGTGGCATGCGCCACTTGTGAGTGGCTTACACCAAGTCAACCCAACAAGCTGCAGATTTGAGTGAAATCGAGTTTTTGTGGGTTCCTCTCAAAAATAACTCAATTTTTTATGATTTGAAACCAAAATGAAATAGAAATACACGAGAGATGAAGTTTAGACACTAAGTTACCTTATTTTGAAGAAAAACTGTTGATTTGCTTGAAATTTGATGAAGAACATCTCAAGAACACTTGATCTTTGGACATGATCCAAATTTGTGTGTTGATTTCGTTTCTGGAAGTATTCGTGTGTGGAGAACTCATTGACTATCCTAGAAACACTATCTCACACAATCAAACTAAGAAAATTCCTAAGATTTTTGTAAGCAAATTGAGTTTAAATTGTGTTTTTGATTCGATTTTTGTGTGTGATTTTATGTTTTTAGTGTTTTTGCTCTTAGTTTTCTCTCAACTCATAGTTGTTCAACCAACCAAAATGCCAACCCCCAAACCCTAGAGTTAATGTGGTATTTATAGGCTAATGGTGAAAAATGACGCTATTCACTATCCATGTGGCATGTGGACACCCACAAATGATTCGATTTTTGATTTTTCATGAAATCATTTCAAATGGTATGTGTATTGACATAAGTTATGAAAATTTATCCCATGTGCACCTAGGACTTGTTTTCGGGCCCTATTTCGACATGAACCTTGAAAATGTGAAAACGATCTAATGAATTCGATTTCTTATCTTAGGATGATTAGTTCAGGAATCAAATCAATTGGACATTCCGAACTCGTTTTGGCATAAGAATGTCATCACCACTGATGGGCCCCCTAAGGATCATTAATGGGCCCCAATAGGGCCACTATGGGCCCCACCAGCAAACCGACCTAATTTTTATTAAATTGATCCGGGTGATGCACAGAGTGCCACAGGACACTGAGGCGCATCTAGGCAAATTCGAGACACGCTTTTGGATCTCGTTTTCCCAAGAATGTGAAAATGGTCCTAAGGGTTGCACTTCCTAAACTCAGATCATTGCTTCAGGATCAAGTTCCTTAGATGCTTCAACCTCTTTTTAGCAGTACAAGCTACCATCATCAAGTCTATTTTTGGTGTGACATCCCGACCTGGCAAAGCGATCCTAAGAGGGCGTGTAGAGCAGGGCTCTTGGCGAGCTTCTAGGATGGCAGGCTAGCTAGGGCAGTGGAATGCGGGACACAAGAATGAATTAGATCATATATCGAAAAGGGGGTAACTAATCATCAAAGGCGCCTTTTGGTGGAATGGCTGGAGAGTTGGAAGAACTCTAGGGTTAAGCACGCTCGCTTGATAGAAATCCTAAGATGGGTGACCTCCTGGAAAGTTTTCATTTCACCTGCGGGACAAAACCGTGTAGGTCTTGCTGATCTAGTATGGGATAGATCTAGCTCGATCCAAAGCGGCCAATTCCTCTAGTGGTTGGAGTCAGAGCGTTACAATTTAGCATCAGAGCCTGACCCCCTCCAGTAGATATATGGTTCGAGGACGAACCACGTGGAAGTTGGTGGGCCTATGACATCCCGGCCCGACAAAGCGATCCTAAGAGGGCGGGTAGAGTAGGGCTCCAGGCGAGCTTCTAGGATAGCAGGCTAGCTAGGGTAATGGAATGTGGGACCATGCCGTGATAGCCAATTCATGCCCAATATCACCTCGTATTCTCGAAAAGGCAACTCTATTAAATCACCCAGAAATACTCCCGAAAAGGCAACTCTATTAAATCACCCAGAAATACATGCCCATGAATGACTAAAGGGAAATCTCTATACACTCGGTCAACTACTACACTCTGACCCAAAGGACTAGTGACCTCAACACTGTGCTCTAGTGTGTCAGCATGCATACTACCCAGTCTATCCACATGTATGCAAATATAAGAAAGCGTGGAGCCCGGATCAATCAAAGCAAGTACAAGAGTATTAAAGATGGAGAATGTACCTACTATGATGTCCGGAGCATCCTGATGCTCCCTGGTCCTGATGGCAGAAGCCCTCGCTAGTGCTCTAGCCTCTGGTCTATCCACAGTCTCAGAAACTGGTTTCTGACTCCCAGTACCATGTGCCTCACCACAGCCTCTAACTCTGCCCCTCTGAACATAGGGAGCTGGCCTCCCAACCTGGTGAACCGAACCAACAGCTACCAAAGGGCAATCCCTAATCACATGCACTATGGACCCACATCTAAAACAAGCTCTCAGAGCTCTCCAACACACCTCAACATGTCTCCTACCACACTGAGCGCAAGTCAGTAAGCCTAGCCATGCAGCACCTCCACCACCAGCAACAGATGTAGCCTGAGGGGTTGATCTCGTAAATGTACCTTGACCAACTCTCTGACCTGGTCTAACTCCCATCGATGATCCACCTCTGAACCTCTTGCTACTAGACTGGACCCCTGAAGTCTCTCCAGACATAGCACTCTGAAATCTCTTATATTGACTACTCTATTGGGTCCTCTAACCTCTGGCCTGTCTCTCATTCTGGATAATCTCAAGCTCTGTAGCAGCCTTCACCAAAGAAGCTAATGTGGTGTGGGGCTGGGATGTCAAGTGCATCCTGTACACATCAAGTAACCCCCTCCTAAACTGCTTACACATATCTACCTCAGAAGGGATCAACTTAGAGGCGTACCTACTTAGCCGCAGAAACTCCTGCTCATACTCGAAAATAGTCATTCGACCCTCCCTAAGCTCAAGGAACTCTACTATCCTCTCATCCATGTAAAGCTTCCCCACATACTTCTCCCAAAGCTCAAAGAGAAAGAAATCCTAGGTAACATCCTTAGCTCTTGCTATCTTAACCACTGACTCCCACCATAGGTAAGCCTCTTCCTTCAGCAAGGAAGTAGCACAAATCAATCTATCTCGAGGAGTACACTGAATCTGCTCTAAGACCCTCTCTATAGCTCGGAGTCAGAACTCTGCTGTGGAAGGATCATCATCCTTCCGACCCATAAAATCCTCAGCACCATACTTCCTCAGTCTCTCTATCAGGGGATGGACTGGAACAGGGGCTGGTGCTACTGGAGCCTGGGGAACTGCTCCCACAACTTGCCTCAAAGCAGCTACCAACTGCTAAACCAAATCACCCTGATTAGGCTCCGCAGCCGAGGCGCACTCCGCGTTAGAGCCCAAAACACCACCAGTAGCACCACCAGCTGGCATAACACCCTCTAACATAGCACCCTCTGGAGGGGCATAATTGTCCACCTCCTCATCAAATAGATGCTAAGACATAACTCAACCTACAAAGACCAACAGATTTGCATCAGAGAGAAATCCCAAAATAGACTAATATGGCATGTATTTAACTTAAATCACTTATATAGTTACTCCAAATCTGATAAAATCTCACACCAAATCATATATCCTAAAATCGCCTAAACCTATGCTTTGATACCACTAAATGTAAAACCCACCGCCCAATCCCGGAGGACCAGATGACGAATGCCACATTCGGTGCCGGAACACCGTCTTATCTTACTTAATAACTCTAGATCATATATTGAAAGTATCTAGGTTTTCATAAGGAGGCAAGTAATTAAAATTTAAAAGTAATAATTAGGAAATTCCTATGAAAAATTCGCAAGAGTTTACCCTAAAAATTGACTTGTCACATAAAGAAAACATATACACTTCCAATATCAATCCTCTTCTAAACCCCAAAACTCCAATCAACTCAAAATCACGCAGCACTTCTAAATATATGTATCAATTCACATAAGTCCTATCATGCTAATTTACCATTCATTCCAAGAAATATATATTCCCATTCATACACCATGAATATAATCAAATAATAACACTTATATAACCATCAATCTCATTAATTACATTTTCAATATTTACAACTTCAATACTTTTTACAATAAGTCTATACATGCCATAATTCACATTAATATACATGTCCTACCCAAAATTAATACTTCTACTCTGATGGTACTTCTTCGGTCTTCATGTAGTACCCACAGCTCACAACCTGCGCGTGATAAAAATCAATGCGCTAAGTGAAAGACTCAGTGGTGCTAAATAATTCTCAATGAAAATAACAAGAAATGTCAAAGTAACAAATCTCAAATATGCTTCAAATACTCAATTCAAAATATATATTAAACACTAAAAATGTGTTAATTAAATCAAAATATTTCGAAAACCATAAGAAATTCACATTTAAGGATTAATACATCATCTGATAAAAATATGGAAAATGTCATAAATATAAGTATATCTCTGATTTCTTTATAACGAAATAAAATTACATTCTTAGTTAAGGAAATTCATAAATCAAATATATCTTCATTTTCTTATAGCAGAATAAAATTCCAATCTTAATTAAAGGCTTGTACACACATAGAAAAAAACATAACCAGATTCACATAATCGTGGCCTGTGAAACCGCCACCACATATCTCATAACTGTGGCCTGTGCAAGCACTACCACATATCACATAATAAGCGCATCCGCCTATTCATAAGGGCTGATAACCCTAGCATATGATCATAGCTTTCACATAATAGGATGGGCTGATAACCCGAGCATGCTCATATATCGATATCAATCTCATTTTACTATATTTCAATCATGTATAGTAAAGCCCAAAGTCAAAATCATTCTTTCACAAATAATCATGTTATTTATTCACAATTCTTAATCAAAACACTTTATCACTTAGTACTCATCATTTCAAAATTTCTCAACCTACAACTTACAAAAACCACCACATTCTCCTTTTTCTCATACTTAATAAATTCAATTGAACATATTCAAAATATACGTATATAGTACGGTATAAAATACTTAAATCAATGCTTTAAAAAGAAATGAAAATCAAGCCTCACCTACTAAAGAAGGTTCGACCACTCTTATTGAAAACAAAGGAGGAATGGTTTCCTCCATCAAAAACCTTAATCACTAACCCATTACTCAAAACCATTAATTCATTTCTTAAGGCATTTAACCATAGAATACCTTTTATAATTTCAAAACCTTCTTTAAGTCTTTGAAAAATGCTACAACATTAAAACTCAAGAAAATGGATTTAGCCATCATCAAATTACTTATTAATAAACTCATTTAAGTTAAAATCGAGCATAAAGATCAAAGACACACAAAGGCCCTTCACTTAGCTTAGGTTCGGCCACTTCTTCAAAATCAAAGGGAAAATAGTTTCTCTTCAAAACAACCACACTCATTTAAAGGAAATCCATTTCAAAACCCATTTACAATCAAAGGAAATCAAAAGCAAGAACAAAAATCAAAGACCTTCCTCTAAGGACGGTTCATCCAAAAGAAGGGGAAAGGGAAGGGGGTACTCTCCTTCTCTTCCAAGCATTCCATTATGCTTAATAAGCATGAAAAATCACATAAAAATAATCAAATGTTCAATTTCCCAACACAATTCACACAATTCTTAAGAATCATTCAAAACCTAAGAATTTAAATTTGAAGAAAATGGAAGTGAAAATGAATTAGTAATGCACTAACCTTTAGAATAAGTTTTAAGAAGCTTAGAATGCTTCACTCTTAAGCCTTCTCCTTCCCTTTGGAGGAGGGTTCTCCAACTTCTCCAAAGTAGGAGAAATTCTCATTAAATTCAAGAATTAACACAAAAGATAGATGGAGCATGATTTAATGCATCAGTTTCATGCCTAAACCTTGAATTCTACTTATAAAATCACAAAACTTAAAAATCACAACTTACTTGCTTCAATGGCAACTTCAATTCCCTTTACTTTTAATCACCAATTCCAACTTTTTTCACTTGATTCTTAAGGTTTAGTCACTAATCTATTGTTTAATTGGTGGTTTAGTGGTAGTTTAGAGGTAGGAATGTGAAAGAAAATGGAGGAAGAGGAAGAAGATGAAAATGGCATGGAGAATGGAAAGGAAGAAGAAAGAGAAAATGTTGCTTAGTTGGTGGTAACTTTAAGTAGACAAGTCAAACTTATCTTCTCTCTTTTATGCCAATTGAATGGCTATGATCAAATCCTAGATAATCTCATCCAATAGCTCTAAATATTCATCAATAATTCTCTTCCAAATATTATTTAACTCCACCAATTAATTAAATTAACTCCAAAAAAATAATTCCTCAATTATTCCTTAATATACTACACTAGAAAATAATATTCATTACATTCCTTAATTCACCAAAAATAATCATATAATATTTTCTACCCATCTAAATCATGCAAACATGCTCCAAAAATATTAAATAAAATATTAAACACACAGTAATTTTTTCGGACCGAAATAATACCAAGTCCCGGACCGATGGTACTATTCACAGATCGATAAATCACTATTATCGACACTGAAAAAAAAAATCAGACTGTCACAATTCTCCTCCCCTTAGAAGAAATTCGTCCTCGATTTTCACCTGATATAAATAATTGAGGATGCTGCTGTCGCATGTCATCTTCTCGCTCCCACGTGGCTTCCTCTGTCTTATGATTCCGCCATAAGACCTTTACTAGAGGAATTCTCTTATTCCTTAATTCCTTAACCTCTCTAACAAGTATCCTCATGGGTTCCTCCTCATATGTCAAATTCGGCTCGATGGTGACCGATTCGGTTGATATAACGTGCGAAGGATCTGATCGGTACCTCCGTAGCATAGATACATGAAAGACATTATGTATCCGATCCAGGTCTGGTGGTAAAGCTAGTCTATAGGCTAAAGATCCCACACGCTCTAAAATCTCGTATGGACCTATAAACCTAGGACTAAGCTTACCCTTCTTGTCGAATCTCAAAACTTTCTTCCATGGAGATACCTTCAAGAACATCCTGTTACCCACTACATACTCAATATCCTTACTCTTAAGATCAACATATGACTTCTGACGAACTGAAGCCACTTTCAACCTTTCCCTTATGACTCTAACAGTATCCTTTACTTCTCGAATCCAAAGCGGACAATTCCTCTGGTGGTTCGAATTAGGGCATTACAATTTGGTATCAGAGCCTGACCCCCTCCAGTAGATATATGGTTTGAGGAAGAACCACACGGAAGCTTATGGACCTATGACATCTCGACCTGGAAAAGCGATCCTAAGACAGTGGGTAGAGCAGGGCTCCTGGCGAGCTTCTAAGATGGCAGGCTAGCTAGGGTAGTGGAATGCGGGACACAGAAATGAATCAGATCATATATCGAAAAAGCGGTAACTAATCATCAGAGGCACCTTTTGGTGGAATGGCTAAAGAGTTAGAAGAACTCCAAGGTTAAGCGTGTTCGCTTGACAGAAATCCTAAGATGGGTGACCTCTTGGAAATTTCCCATTTCACCTGCGGGACAAAACCATGTGGGTCTTGCTGATCTAGTATGTGATGGATCCGACTTGATCCAAAGCGGACAATTCCTCTGGTGGTTGGAGTCAGGGCATTACAAAAAAATTAAGCATCTACAGTTTGCCCCCATTTTGATAATATTTTGCTTTTCAAGCATAATTTTGTCAAAATGTAAAGTAGACGCATAAATAGTAATCATACTTACCAGGCTTGCGCTCTTCGAACGGCTTCTGTGATTATGGTGTGCCAACTTCGCTGCTAGTTTGATGATGATGCTGCTATTCTAGAAGCTATCCTTTCAAATAATGGAAAGTGGAATGAAATACGCCATACAAGCAGCTATAGGGATGCGTCACGCTGAACAACTTTCAATAGATGAATGGGTGCGATAATGCGATCGGCCCGATTTTGAAATGCTCCATTCAAGGTGGAGCGTCACGCTAGACGACTTGATTGAAAAATCCTCACTCTACAAGGTGCATCACACTGGATGACTTGAATGAACATCCTATCTACGCAAATGCGTATACTAGACAACTAGATTGGAAATCCCCACTACGTGAGGTACGTCAGCTCGACGACTTAATTAAAGATCCTCGCTGCGCAAGGTCTGTCAGCTAGATGATTTGATTCAAAAATCCTCACTGCACGAGGGGCGTCAAGTAGACAACTTGATTGAAATATTTCCTCATTGCGTGAGGCGTACCAACTAGACGACTTCATTGAAAAATCCCTCGCTGCTCGAGGCACGCCAACTAGGCGACTTAATTGAAAAATCCTCACTATGCAAGGCACGCCATCTAGGCGACTTAATTGAAAACCCTCGCTGCGCGACGCATGCCAGCTAGGTGACTTAATTGAAAAACCTCATCATGCAAGGTGCACCAGCTAGGCGACTTAATTGAAAATCCTCGTTGTGAGAGGCACGCCAGCTAGGCAACTTAATTGGAAAACCCCGTCGTGCAAGGCGCACCAGCTAGGCGACTTAATTGAAAATCCTCGTTGTGCAAGGCCCGCCAGCTAGGTGACTTAATTTGAAAAATCCTCACTGTGCAAGGCGTTCCAGCTAGGCGACTTAATTGAAAATCCTCACTATGTGACGCGCCAGCTAGGGGACTTAATTTGAAAAATCCTCACTGCGCGAGGGGTGCTAGCTAGGCGACTTAATTGAAAATCTTCGCTAGGCGAGGCGCGGCAACATGGTGACCTAGTTGAAAATCCTCACTGTGCGAGGGGCTCCTTATGTGACTTAATTGAAGATCCCCATGGCATGAGGCGCACTAAATAGGCAACTTAATTTGAAAATTCATCGCTACGAGAGGCATGCCAGCTTGGTGACTTAACTGAAAATCCTCATTGCGCGAGTTGTGCTAGCTAGGTGACTTACTTGAAAATCCTCACTGCGCGAGGCACACCAGCTAGGTGACTTAATTTGAAAAATCTTCGCTGCAAAAGGTGTGCTAACTAAGCAACTTAAAATGAAAATCCTCACTGCAAGAGGCATGCCAACTAGGCGACTTAATTTGATTTAATTTGACCAGCACAGCGGGATTTACATCGTGCCACGCTGGACGGCTTGAATGAATTGACCAACCCAAGGGGACTTACGGCAGGCTATACGAGACGGGTTGACTAAATTGGTCAGCCTCAAGGGACTTATGACGTGCGCCACATGAGATGGCTTCATTGAATTAACCTGCCCAGGGGGACTTATGGCATGCCTCTTTAAGACGACTAGAATCACTTGCCTCATACGGATTTACAGTGCGCCTCTTCAAGACGACTAGAATCACTTGCCTTATACAGATTTTACAGTGCGCCTCTTCAAGATGACTTCAATGACTTTCCTTGCAGGGACTTATGGTGTGCCTCTTCGAGATGATTAGAATAACCTGCCTCACACAGACTTACGGCGCGCCTCTTCGAGACGACTTGAATGACCTACCTCACATGGACTTACGGCGCACCACACGAGATGACTTGATTAACTTAATTGAACTGAACAGTGTGTGACTGTGTATGGAACCCATGCATCTATATTGAAATAGAGTTTGAGAAAGCTTACCCGGTGACCGAGGGATCCCATCTGCGACCAAGGATGATGCCTCTGCCTTGGCAGCTAGTCATGACTTTATTTCTTGGCTATTTGTGTAGCCATTGCCTATGAGGTCTTTACTCATATTATGTTGTCAGTAGAGGCTTCTTTATCTTGTGCCTACTATGTTTGCCATAGGGAGGCAATTTGGCTCATACCTCTGGGGTCTATTTTGGAGCTTCTGTTAATGTGCTCCGCCTCTTTTCATTATTGGAGATTCTTCTCACGGGGCTTCCCCTAGTTCATTCTTTTGGATCCTTGATGTGGGTTGTACTTCAGTCTATTCTGAACTTCTTTCTGTTTTGGGCTTTGCCCCAGTTTTATTCTTCTTCTGTTGCATGTTCTTGGCTTTGCCCCATTTATTATTTTTTATTGCTCCTCCTCACAGGCTCTCCTCTGATTTCTTCTCAGTGTGGCGTTTACCCTATTTTGTTCTTCTATGGCCTCTTATCGCTGGTCTTTGCTCGACCTTGTTCTAATTTTTTATCATAGGCTTTGCCCAGTTTATTCTTCAACTGTTGCTTATTTTGGAGCTTACTCTATCTTGCTCTGAATTGATTTTCCTTATGGGCTTTACCCCAGTTCATATTTCAATTGTTGCTCATTTTAGAGCTTGCTATGAATGGTTTTTCATCTAGGGTTTGCCCCAGTTTATTTTCCTTTTTCTTATTACTGTGGGCTTGCCCCAATTTGCTTTGCATTTTTTGTTGTGGATTTTGCCTCTGTTTATTTTTCAATTATTGCCTGTCTTAGACTTGACCCCCAGTTATTCTGAAATGCTTTCTCGTCGTGGGCTTTGATCCCACTTTATCCTTTGAAGTTGATTGTAGTGCGACGCAGGCCTATTCTTATAAAGGAATTTAAGAGCCGAGCCATTCGCAAAAAGCAGTATAACTCCAATTACATGTGTTGAGGCTCTCGGTCAAGCATGCAGCTATAAGTATAAACAACATAAGTAATGTATGCATGTATGCATATAATGCATTTTATCTATGCTTATGCATGTGTGTAGAGAATTGGTGTGAAGCCTTTCGTTGATGGCAATTAAGGGGCGTCGTAAGGCGGGTGCTCTAGTCGAGGTGTCAGGCGTTGACATATAATGATTAAAGAGGCCAAGGAAATCAATTGCGAAGGCTCAAAGGAGTCTGAAGGTAAAAGGACATGGAGTTTGATGTTCCCTGAGTTGGTTGTCACAGTCTTCCCTTTTGCTTTCGAACTGTAGGCTGAGCTTAGGGAATATGCTTGTAGAGAGATAATCTTCTTTTTATTGTGATATAAGTACCCATGACATATTCATTGTGGTTCACATCCCTTCTTTCTTGGAAAAATTCCAAACTTCTTACTCTTTCATTTTCTATGGATCAATCTTAGCACCTACATTTGAAGCATTGTTTCAAAGTTTTAGCCGTGAAGATTGGGAGTTGTTGTCCCCTTTTGAACTCAAGGGTCTGAGCTATTATCGGAACATTTGGATCTTACCTGGATTGATGCAATGGCTGATCAACCACTTTGATCCCTCTGACAATTTGTTTCGCCATAACGACTTTGATATCTATCCTCTGTTTGAAGAATTTAGCATTATTTCAAGCAAATGGCCAAAAGTTGGAGAGATCTCGATTTTTCCCTAGTTGAATATAGACACTGCCTTGCGAGTCCCTACTGTTCTTGGCCTCTCGGCTTATGAACTTCCTGCATATGAGCTTGGAGTCGATGTTGTGCCCCTGCGACCTCTTGTTGACCGTGTGATGACCATGGACCATGCTAGCCCATTCTGGCCTTCATTTGTATATTTTTTCACTCTCAGTCAATACTTGTTACTCGGTGGCGTTAACGAATATGGCAACCTTAGGTTGGTGCCTATAGTTGAACAAATGGCTAGACATTGTACGTCGTTTCCTCTTATCCTTATTGAAACACTTACCAGGCTAGGGGAACGTGTCCGAGATCCCACTTCAGTTATTGTTCCAATGGGAAGCCCACTTCTATTGTAGGTAAATGCATTTTTCTTTTATTATTTTTTTTTTGTTTGCACACTCTAACTTTTGCTTAAGCTACCCTTGTGGGTTTTCGACTTAACGAGCTTCTTCTTTTGCGCTCTAATTTTTGTTCAAGCCCCCCTTGCAGGTTTTCGACTTAACGAGCTTTTCTTTTGATGCTCAAATTTTTGCTTAAGTCAACCTTACTGGTTCTTGACTTAACGAGCTTTTCCTTTTTTGCTCCAAATTTTACTCAAGTCACCCTTGCAGGTTTTTTACTTAACGAGCTTTTTCTTATTTTTTTATTATTCATCTGCATTTGTGGGCTTTTGAGAAGTTACAAGTGATGATTCCACCACCGGAACATTTAATACCCAATTATGGACCATGAGTACATGTCCATCCTCAACGCCACTCGAATGGAGTGACCCTAGAAGATTAGACTATCATACTCCAAGAGCTCACTGTTAAAGGAATTAGATGGACTTGGAACATTTCACTATCTTCTCTTATATGCCTTATTTGCCCCTGTGTGGCTTGACCAAGCCATGGTCTACTATCCCAGCTAAGTAGCACAACAGTATGGTCATCGCCAAACTGTCCCCGATTACAGGCGGTTCAAAGGTGACCTTATCACCCGACGATTTCTGTCCCACTTCATTTCCATTTGGCCTAGTCGCATGGCTATACCCATCCCTGCTGTGGCTGATACCTCTTCTTCTGACTTATACCATTCTTGACTGCAGGCCTATTCTAGAGTCGGTGCTAATTCAGAGTTGGCTGATTCACTGACAGCTAGATTTTTGCTAGAATTTGGCATGTAAATGCCCCTATTTTATTTTCTGATGAAATGTGCTTGAAAAGTGCAGTGATATAAATGTATGCACTTATGAATGAAACATTTTATTACTTGAGATGCTTGATATATTTCTTGATATTTCATTTCATCGAAGTAAATTCACGACATTTGCATATTAACACAAACTGAGCATGACATGCTTTAAAGTTAATAAGAACACAAAAGGTGAATTTATTAATGGGCTTGGCCATAACATTTTGAGTTATATATAGAATTTCTTCAGCCTATCCACATTAATTGGTTTGGTAGACTCATTGCCTTCCATGTCTGATAACTTCATTATGTCTTTGGAAAACATCTTCTTGATGAAAAATGGATCCTCCCAATTTGTTCTCGAACTTTTACCCTTAGATCGCGAGCGTTCGACCTCATCTGTTGCAAAATTAGATCTCCTAACTTCAGCAGCCTCATTCTGACTCTCTTGTTGTAGTGTTTTGCAATCTCCCTCTTATAAAGTCGATCCATGAACCAGAATCAAGGAATTCTATCTAAGAACGCTTACTCTTGATAATGCTTTTCTTGCCCATTGACATTCTGGAATTTCAGATTCCATCATTATCCACAAAGATCACACTTCTATTTTAGTTGGTGTTGCAGTCTTTAACTCATGTGTCAGAAAGTACGGGGTTGCTTCATTTGCAAATTTGGATGTGGTATAATACCTCGTGTAGCAGTATAATAGCTCAAACAAGAGGATTCTCAGCAACTTTCATCAAAATCTTTTCTTTCTTTTATTTTCTTTCCCTTTTTTTTCTTTTTTTCCTTCTGTTTCTTTTTTTTTGTTTCTTTTTTTTGTTTCCTCTTTTTTATCTTCTTCTTTTTCTTCTTTTTTTCTTATTTGGTGTTTATAGTTTGTGCCGGCTCATTTTTTAACAACAACATTTCCTTTTAATAGAGACTGAACTGCATTATTTGTCACTACATGATGAGGGATTTCAAACCTGCAAAGGGGATTTAGCCATGTACTTGGCATTGATATTCTTCAAATGATTTTGCTCAATCCTACCTTGAGAATAACCTGTCGTTGCCGCTTTTCCATAGGAGAAACATGATCTCTCTTGATTAAAAGGTAAAAGAATCTTGACACAAAGCTTTCTTTGCTTATCCGAAAACTTCAAACCTCTGTGCAGATCAATTCCAAAATATTCTCAGCTTCCTTCATCGACACACCTCTTGCTAAAACATTGCTTATCATTCTCTTGTATAGCTGCCTGTGCAAGACTTACGAACTGTAATGTCAATCATTGTAAGGCTCATTTTCCATCTCTAGTGGCTGATTCAAAACACATTATTTTGGTCATTTACCGCTAGATATTAAAGAATTGCAGTTGATCATCCGCTGTTGATGCCTTGTTCAAAGTTCTGTAGTCTGCATACATATCTACCTTGCCCATTTTCTTTGGGGACTCAAAATGAAGTCGGCTAGTTGATTGAAATGAAGAATCGCATTTCAAAAACCAACAAGAATCTATTTTCCACTCCCCTCTAACCTATTTGGTTCTAGATCCTTTTTTGATTCATTGGCTCATCCTTGAATAACGAAGCATTGCACATTGAGTTATATCACTGTCTGTCTCTAGAAAATCCATGCAAAAGCTTTTACTTTGTCTGTGAATGGACATTGAAATTTCATGCTTACTTCTGGCTTTAGGTGGGGCCCAATTGACAAATTCGAAGGATTTTCTTTTGTGTTTATATTAAAATTAAGCATGTATGATGAATTAATGCCAGATATGTGCATGTGTTTATCTACTTGATGAATGCATATATCAATAGAAACATCAAACAAGCAAGCATAATCAAAATTCATTACATTACAGAATGTTTAATAGTTCATCACAGACAAATTCAATAACAGAAACACACATTGGTTGGGTCTTCAGCTTCCCTGAAGCATTTCCAATGCGAGGCCTTACTGCTTAGTAGGGTCCTCTTCTTCCTTGTTGTATCTATTTTCTTTTTAATGCTCTCCTACTTTTAGATTTGAGTAGCATATCTCTCTTCCTGTTCCTTTTCTCTTCCGCTTTTTCCACCTCTAATTCAAGCAGCACCTCATCGGAATCTTTCCAGCCTCAACTGTGCACAAATTCTTAGAGGGTGGCCTATCGTAGAAACTAGGAGGTGCATTGGTCTTCCTATTAGTCCTCAACTCTTTAAGATCAGCCATATTACCATCATCTATTAGATCTTGTATCTCGTGCCTCAAACAGAAGAAGCAATTATCCATGGCGTGCCCTTTACATTGATGGAAATGATAATAGGCATTCTGATCAAACTTCTTTCGCATAATCTTTGGAGGGGACCTCGGTGCAAGTGAATGCAACAATACTACGAATTTAACTTTCTCAAAGACTGTAGAGAGAGGAATACCGAAGTTGGAGAATCTCCTTAGGGATTTGGTAGACCTCGGACCTAGAACGGCACATGCAGTATTATTGTCACTGCCTGGAGCTTTGCTTAACTAGCTAGGCACTTGGAATCTAAACCTGTTAGAACTTTTAGCATGGTCCCTATGCTTCCCTGTCTTATGTTCACTTGAAAACCCAAATGACGACATACCATGCATTCTTTCGAGTATTATTGGGATGACTGACTCGGGTTCCATCTTCTCAACATATATATGTCTCATGATATTCCATATCTTGTAAGCTGTTATGAACACATTTTTCATTTCTAAGCTCATCTCTGGCCTTTGTGCCCTCTTCTGTTACTTCTTTTTCCTTTCCCTTATCAACCTTCATGAATTTTTCAATGCTAGCGGCCACCATCTTTTCAACCATTTTCTTTAATTTAGCAATGGGAATACTGGATTCAGCCATAGAAGGAATAGAATCTGGAATTGACAAATCTGTTTGAGCAGCAAAACACCCAATCTCAAAGCGCGAGACCGATGAACTGGAAAAGATCACAGTAGGCGGATCGGAAGGTTCTTCAACTCTTATCAAACAGTATTTTGACCTCAACTAGCTACCTGCCTTCGGTGCCTTTTTATGAGGTATTATTTTATCTACATAAAATGGAGGTTAATCACATGACGTGATGCATGTACGCATGAATGCTTATGGAATGGCACACGAAAAAGTGATCACACAACACAGTATCAATCGATGCGACTAATGTCGTATTCTGTCATTATTCGGTTGCCATTGTTCAAAATATATATTGGGGAAAGATTCTTGAGAATTTACATGAACCAAAATGGATTTTATCTTATAGCCAAAAATTTGGGATGTTCCCTTCTTCTGCACTCAAATAGTGCTGAATTTATATGAACAGTTCTCTCTCTCTTGTTTTTTAACATTGAAAATATTTGGCTTAAAATAGATATCCTTATATATTGTTCGAAATGTTGACTTTTGATAATACTCCAAATATCACTATTCATATCCCGGGATTTTTTGAGATTTTCAGGAAAATTTTTTACCCAATGCAGGAAATTTCATATATTGCTCAAAAAAGTGTTTAATTATAGTAGACAAAATTTGGTGCTACCGGGGTTTTTATACTCGGTTTTTTTTTTACAAACCCAACACATCTATAATAAAGCATCTTCATATGTCGATTCTCGATTCTTCATTTGTTTTTATTCAAGTATTTCTCTTCAGTCTTTCTCTTTTTAATACTTTGAACAAAGGAACCTATGTGACGGCCCAGTCTAGTGTGATATTGTCTGCTTTGGGCCGCACGGATTTGTTCCTGGGCTAGAACCACTCATAGCCCAAAACGCGTCACACCTTTCTAAGACCATCCCTCTTTTGTAATGAACATATCCCTTGCACTTAGCAGATGTCGGATTCGCTTAAGGTGCGCTACGTATCGCCGTCCACCCCCCGTTAGGGACTTAGCCTCCTAGCTGAAGTTTGCCCCACCACCAGCCAAAGGAGCAAGGCTTAGCTCTGATACCAACTTGTGATGACCTAGTCCAATGTGATATTGTCTGCTTTGGGCCTTAGCCCACATGAATTTGTTCCTGGGCTATGTGTGGCACGGATTTGTTCCTGGGCTAGAACCATTCATAGCCCAGGAATAAATCCGTGCGGGCCAAGGCCCAAAGCGGACAATATCACACTAGACTGGGCCATCACAAATCATATACTAGGCATGTGGGTGTCCTATGAGTGAGCAGATGCGCTCTACTAATTGGAAAGGCTTATGCCACTATGATACACATAGTTAGTAATCTTAGAGGGCTCTGCTATCTATTAGTTGATTTGATATCTATTTTGCTTTTATTCTATCTAAGTTACTAATAAGGCCCAAAAATAAAATGAATGTAAATGAAATGAGCATAATCAAAATGAGTATATGGAAAATGGTCTAAGTCAAAATATTAAATACATTTATGTGGTAGATTTATGGATTGTGCACTGGAATATCTTCTCTTATACATGAATGTGTATTTATTTATAACAAGTGATTTAATGTTTTGAATTTCCATCTAAGTTATGCTTCGGTTATTGATTTATCATGAGGAAACATATATATAAACTTGACACTGTATGGCATTTATTTTTTTCTTTTTTACCATATTAATTGAGAACCTTTGTAGTAATTGTGTGATATTGTATGTTGCTTTGTATGAAATGGTTCAAACACCATTATTGGATGCATGTGATAATCATCACTAAGTTTTATATTCAGTGCGAGATTTTATTTATCTCACATAGGTTTTAGCTTGGAGGTGCTAGTTGGACCTCGAGATTTTGCACTCAAAGGAAGGAGTTACCAGTCTTGCATTTCAAAGTATGGACTACTAGAGTTTATGAGTTTTAATGTCCTTTGGGCATGTAAGAGTTATGGGTTTGAGACTCAAGTTTCATTTTGGGATTTGTAATAAGTTTATGTTTTCACTAAACTTCTTGGTTTTAGAGTTTTAATGAGTTTATGATTTAAAGACTATTTAGATATTATAAATATTATTTTCAATGTTTACAATTACATGAGATGGTTTGAGTATTTGAACTTGAGTAAAACCTTTTAAGAGATAATCTTAATGATAAATGGGTATTTTTAACTATTAAGACTTGCTGGAAAATTTTTAAACAAGGGAAAACTCTTGCCACATAGTGTGTGGTTTATTACTACCTACTAGTGATTTGGAAGGCGAGGAACTCAGAGGTTATCAAGCATGCTCTTCTTCCTAGTCACGTTCAATACTTTCAGCAGAAGCAACTTCTTGATGATTATAAACAAGCATTTTTTTCTGATCATGTTCATGCTACCACAAACTGTCATTTTCTGTAGGATTAACCTTAACTATTTTCTAAGCAATATGCACTCATTGACATAGTAAAAGTTGTTGTTAAGCTATTTTTATTTAATAATCCAATATGTCAAACCAGAATCATTCTTTGTGTGCCTTTGGCATTACAGTGTGACATCCCTTGTTTTGTCTTGTGTGACTAGGAAATGGGTGTTACACAAGATGTGTTGAAGGATGTCCATGGAGAATATATGCTAGCCAGATCAAAAGAGAGAGAACATTTGTTGTGAAGACATATTATGATGAGCATAAATGTTATTGGACTCTCAAAAATAGACAAGCAACTAGAAAATGGATTGCAAAGAAGTTCCTTAACAAGTTTACGAAGAATCCTTAATAGAATGTTAAGGAACTTTGGGATGAGTTGAAAGAGAAGTTTGCTTTGACAATTACAATGCAAAAGGCCCTAAACGTGCTTAGGGGTTCATTTGAGGATCATTATGCTAAATTGACATCATATAATGTTGAGTTGAATCATGTTGATAGGAATAGTAGATTTGAGTTTATGTTTGATGATAGAGCAAAGGCTAGAATGACTACGTTCAAGAGATACTATATTGGGTTTAGTTGTTTAGTAAAATCATTGGTTTATTCTTGTAAGCCTATTAGTGGCCTAGATGGTTGGTTTTTGAAGACTCTAGTGGGTGGAATTCCTTTATCTGCAGTGGGTAGAGATGCTAATAATCAAATATACCCAATAGCTTAGGCTATTATTGAGATCGAATGTCAAGCTACATGGACCTAGTTTTTACGAATCTCTTTTGAAGAATTAGATTTAGGCAATGGACTTGGATGGACCTTTGTAAGTGATCAACAAAAGGTCAAGTCATTCACTTTTGATTTTTAGAATAAATTAGACATCGGTTTATACTTACTAGATACTTACTTTGACTTTTTTTTTTGTTATAGGGAAGAACTTCAAATCACTAAAAGTAATGTACTGCTGTAGTTTAAAAGAAAAAAAAATAAAGGGAGTGGACAAATAAATCTTAGAAGTTTTTATCAAATAAATGATAGACAAAAGAAGACAGTGTGATTGCTGCTGAATTCTAGATGCAATTATTAAGCTCAACTCAGCCTTTATATAGGCTTAATAAAGCAACAACCAAATCAGAAAAATTTGGCACTATCTCAACTAATTGAGGAAATAATGGAAACAACAAACATGTGCTTAAAGACTAAGTCAATAACATAAAATAAAAAATCCAATAGTAGATAATTTTGAATCCATTATTCAACACTTCCCCTTGATTCAAAATTGCAAATTCCAAGCTTATCTTTGAAGTAGACATGCTTGTCACACGGTAAAGACTTCGTAAAAATATCAACTACTTGTTCATTTGTATTGCAATATTCCAACTTGATTAAACTATCTGCCACAAGTTCTTGAATGAAATGAACTCGAATCTCAATATTCTTCGTTCTCCCATGAAAAGCTAGATTCTTAGACATGGCAATTGCTACTTTATTGTCGCAATAGATTTTAGTTGCTGCATTCTGCTCCTGACAAAGGTCTGCTAAAAGTCTCCTCAACCATATTCCTTGACATGTTGATGATGTAGCAACTGCATATTCAGCTTCCTATGAGGATAAAGCTGTTGTAGGCTACTTCTTCGAACTCCAGGAAATAGCAACTGAGCCAAGATTAAACACAAAAACCCGAAGTGCTCCTTCTATCCTCCAAGCATCCAGCCCAATCACTGTCATTGAAACTAACCAGGTTGAAATCTAAGACTTTTGAATACCACAAACCAAAATCAATAGTTCCAGCTACATAACACAGAACCCATTTTGCAACTCCAAGATGATGCTTTGACGGATTATGCATAAACCTAGAAATCACTCCAATAGAAAAGGCTATATCTAGCCTTGTGTGAGTTAAATAAATTAACCCGCCAACCAAGCTTCTGAAGTAGCTTGCATTAGTTTGATTAATTCCATCATCAGCCTACAACTTCTCATTTAAATTCATTGGAGTAGCTGCAAATTTGCAATTATACATGTTGAATCTTTTTAATAAATCAGTTGCATATTTCCTTTGACACAAAAACTCCATCTTCAATCTGCTTCACCTCCAAACCAGGAAAATAATGCAGCAGTCCCAAGTTTGACATCTCAAACTTCCTCTTTATACATATTTTAAAATCATTAATGAGAGAAGAAGAGGAACCCATATAAATCATGTCATCGACATAAAGGCAAACAATGAGAAACTCATTTTTACCTTGTTTTTTAAAGTAAAGAGTGGGTTCATTTTTACTTTTCTCAAAGCCATTAATAAGAAAGTATGAGCCAATTTTACTGTGCCATGCCCGTGGAGCCTGTTTTAAGCCGTAGAGTGCTTTTTTTAGCTTGTAGACTTGCTCATCCTTCCCACAAACAAAAAACCTTCGAGTTGGGAAACATACACTTCCTCTTCTAGCTCTCCATTTAGAAATATAGACTTGACATCAAATTGGTAGCTAGGCCATTTCAACTAAGCAGCCAAGGCAATCAAAATTCTCACCGTCTCAAATCGAGCAACGAGAGAAAAAGTGTCTTCATAATCTATACCTTTTTGTTGTGCATATCCCTTCACTATTAGTCTCGCCTTGTGCTTTTGTATGCTGTCATCTGCCTGAAATTTTGTTCTAAACACCCATTTCACTCCAATGGCATGCTTGTCATTAGGTAGATCCACCAATTCCTATGTTTTATTCCTTCAAATTGCTTCAAGTTCATCGCTCATTACATGATGTCATTCTTCTTTCTCTACTGCTTCTTCAAATGTCGTTGGATCAGCAACAAACAAGGCTTGTGTAGTAGAGTAAATTTCTTCCAACAACCTGAATTTTCTTGGAGGAGTTTCATCGTCGGAAGAGCTTTTACTACTGAAATTTGAGGAAGCAGTATTTGGTGAAGAGGGAGATGAAGAATCAAAAGTACTTGGAGTTATTGGTTGCTATTTAGCAACTAGAGAACCATCATTTCCACTTGAAATTGAAATCTGCATCTGATCTGATCTGATTTCTTGTCCCGAACCCAGCTTGCTTCTTCATCAAAAACCACATTCCGGCTGATAATTTTCTTGCCACTTAATGGGTTATATATAGCCTATATGCCTTTGATTGAGAGCAATATCAAACAAAGATACATTTCACCTATTTTTCATCAAGTTTACTGTGATTATGTGAATCAATCAAGGAATAGGATATGCAACCAAATATTTTTAAGTGCCTTACCCATGGTCTCCGACCATTCCATGCTTCATATGGTGTTCGATTAAGCACCGCTTTTGTCGAGAATAAATTCAATAAATAAATAGCAATAAAACACCTTCAGCCTAATACTCATCTGGCAATCCCTTAGCTTTCAGCAAGCTTCTGGCCATTTCAACCACCATTCGATTCTTACGTTCAGTAACTCCATTTTGCTCCGGTGTATAAGGTGTTGTCAGCTCTCTATGAACACCTTGCTCATCACAAAAATTATTGAATTCATTTGATAGAAATTCTCTTCCCCGATCAATTCTTAAGGTTTTAATGCTTCTTCCACTTTGCTTCTCAACAAATGCCATAAATTTCTTGAAGGTCTGAAATGCTTCAAATTTGGATTGGAGGAAGAAAACCCAACTCATGCGGCTGTAGTCATCTGTAAATAGCAAAAAACAGCGACTTCCACCGAAAGATGGTGTTTTTATAAGGCCACATAAGTCAGCATGTACAAGTTCAAGACACTCAGATGCTCTAAAAGACTTCCCTACAGGAAATGGCTTTTTACATTGTTTCCCATACACACACCCTTCACACAAGTCTAGAGACTCAATTCTAGGCACCCCAAAAACCATTTCCTTTTGACTCAATAAATTCAAGCCTTTTACATTCAAATGCCCATATCGAAATGCCACAATTTCAACTCATTATTCTCTTTAACAATAAGAGTATAATTTTTTACACTAGAAACTTCAAATGGAAAAAGCTTATTCGGTGCCATACTAACATCAACAATGACCTGATCTGATTTTTTATCTATAATCACGCATGATCCATCATCAAATTTGATAGAATATCCAATAGTCAAAAGCTTCCCAATTCTTAATAAATTTTGAGACAAAGAGGGAATAAAATAAACATTGTAAAGGAGTTTTATGTTACCATCATCATTGTTAATTGCCACTGTGCCCTTGCCTTCTACTTGCATCTGCTTGTCATTACCGAGTCTTACTTTCACCTTGTATGACTCATCCAACTCCTTGAACAATGATTTTATTCCAATCATTAGAACAGCCGCTGTCCAGAAATGATATGTTACTTGAAGCTTTTATGTCTTCTAAATAGGCCATGAATAGCTTTATCTCCTCTTAATCTTCAACATAATTGGTTTGCTTTTCCCTTTTCCAGCAATCTGCTTTTACATGCCCATATCCCTTACAGTTTTAGCATTGAATGTTGCTCTTATTTTTTTGTCTATCGGATGTTTGTTCTTGTTCACTTTGCTCATCAGCTCTTCCTCTTCCTCTTCCTCTTCCTCTTCCTCTTCCTCTACCACCTCTGCCACGGTAGCCTCCTCTACCATGCCATCTACTTGTTGCATTTCTTGAATTACCTTGCGGCTTGAAGCAGTCCCTTATCACTTGAAATGTCTTTTCTTCATTTTTCTGGTTCAGACTGGCTTCATAAGATTGCAAGGATCCCATCAACTCCTCATATGAGTAAGTAGCCAAATCTTTGGACTCTTCAATTGCTGCAACAACATGATCAAACCGATAGCTTATAAATTAAGCATAAAATGTTATATATTTGATTATTGTTTAGGGGTGATTTTTGGCTTAAATGAAGACTTTTCACTTGGTTTTAATATTTTCCATAGGAAATGCTACATTTGGCAAAAAGGAAGCTTTTGAGGCTAATTTCGTGAAGTTTTTTATGAAGCTATCAAATTGGTGCTAAGTCTTTAAAAAGGCTTCTAGAAGCCTGCAGTTAGCACTTGGGCAAGCACAAGGAGAGACCAGTCCAGGAGAGAGAACAACAACTGGAAGTATTGTAATATCGCTTGGGCAAGCGCTATGTAGCTAGTCCATAAGAAAGAGAAACGCTTCTGGAAGTCTTGGCATAGCGCTTGGGAAAGCCCTATGCGGTCTACACCTGCAACTGAGAGAAAATCTCCTGGAAGTTTTATAATAGTGCTTGGGCGAGCGCTAAAGAGCTGCGACCTAGATTTTTACAAATCTTACCAAACGCGAGGAAATCTTTTAAGTGCAAGCTGGCCCGAATTTTTAGGGATTTTACAGATAATTAAATATTTTAGATTTATTTCAAAAAGATATTATTTAGTTTTAGGGATTTCTTTTCTTTATAAAGAGGATTAGAAGATTTGTAAAGGGGATCTTTTCCTCTTTCTCTACACTTTCATTTTTCCGCTTAAAATAAATCAACAGACCCATTTTTATTTTCTTCGTGTTCTTCACAGCCATGAGCAACTAAGCTCAATATTTTCAGTCAAGGGTTGAATTCAAGCAGGGATTCTTCACAATCGTGAGATCTAAACGCGATAAGTATACTCTTCAAATTTGATTGGCTTTTGTGTGTTTTCTGAGTTTATGAGAAACCCCATCTCTAGTGTTGTCTTATTATTTGTTCAACAAGGGCCCATTGTTCAATCTATAGGAAAGCATATAACTATCAATAAGGTTGAGATTCGTATTATCTAACTGAATTGAATAAGTAGCAAATAATATAATTTGATTGTGTCCAAGCCTTTGAACTATATTATGGAAATCCACAATCTATTTTAAATGAACCACGCTTGTGAGTTTGTTGAGTAGGGCAGGGTTTTTCTAGTTTGTACTGCTGTTAGTGAATTAAATTCTATCGCTTGTTTAGGGTTGTTCACTGATTAGGGGTTATTCGAGCACTTTGTCTGTTTAATCTAATATTACTAAAAGACTTTTTGAAGGAGCTTGTCCAAAGATATAACCTGTCAGTCTTTCAATTTTTAAGATTATCTTTGTATCAATGATCAATCAAGAGAATCCCATGCTACGAATCATCCTTGGCTGAATCATTTCTTCTATTGGTATTTAATATTTATTTTATTGCTTTCTGTTACTTAGTTATTATTTTCAATTGCTATTTGATCAAACTCCCCCCCCCCCCCCCTCTATTTATTTGCATTATCGATTAGTCTCAACTTTAAAATCAGGTTTGTTAGTCTCTAGGGTTCGACCCTTCTTTCTCTATCTACAATTTATCTAGATTAGAAAATCAAGAATTATTTTTGGTGACCTCAACGCCCATCACAAACCTTGGAGTCGAACTTCTTAATACTTTCTCAACAATGGTCTGATTAGTAATCTTTTCTCCATAGGTACTCATTTGGTTTACAATGGCTGCCACTCTTGAAAGAAAGTCTTGCACAGATTCACCATTTTTCATCTCCAGCATTGCAAACTCACGACGAAGAGATTGGAGCTTCACCGTAATTGCTTTTGATGAGCCCTGAAATGTTGTTTGCAATGTTGTCCAAGCTTCCTTTGATGTAATTGCTGCTGCAATTTTTGCAAAGACCGACTCATGAACAGCTTGTTGAATGAAGAACAAGGCTTTGGAGTCCTTCTTCTTGTTGTCTTTTAATCTGGCCTCTTCATCAGTATCAGAATACCCATTCTCAACCAAGTCCCATAAATCTTGAGACATGAACAAAGTCTTCATTTTGATGCTCCAAAATTCATAGCCTTCACCGTGGAAGTTAGGAATTGCTGGTTGAGAAACATTCACAATGTTGTTGTTCGTTGCCATGAGATTTCGCCCCGTAACCTGGGATCTAATACCACAATCATTGGAGGAAAGAACTTCAAATCACTAGAAGTGATGTACTGCTGTAGTTTAAAAGAAAAAAAAAACAGAGGGAGTGGATAAATAAATCTTAGAAGTTTTTATCAAATAAATGATAGACAAAAGAAGACAATGTGATTGCTGTTGAATTCTGGATGCAATTATTGAGCTCAACTCAGCCTTTATATAGGTTTAACAAAACAACAACCAAATATAAAAAATCTAGCACTATCTCAACTAATTGAGGAAATAATGGAAACAACAAACATGTGCTTAAAGACTAAGTCAATAATAGAAAATAAAAAATCCAGCAGTAGATAATTTTGAATCCATTATTCAACACATGCTCTTTCAGGGTTTGGGATATAACTGGGATCCCTTGTTGCCATGCACTTTCATGTATAAATTAAATGGAGTATGAAGATACTGATTTTATTGATGCATGTCTAAAGAAAGAGACGTATCTGACGACATATAATGATGCACTTCAGCCATTAAATGGTTCTAAGATATGTCCTGACGTTTATGAGAATCCAATAAAACCTTCTAAATATGAGAAGAAGGTAGGGAGGCCTAGGAGGAAGAGGAGACATGGAGCTAATGAGGAACCCAAGAAAGTAGAAAAATTGCCAAGGACTGGGTCAGAGATGAAGTGTCAATACTGCTTCTAGTACGGACACAAGAAGAGGACATGTAAGGACAACCCTATAGAAGTCAAACCAAGCTCGCATCCTCCAAAGGTTAAGCCATAACTATCCAAATATATATATTTTATAATCATAGATACGGTGTTTAACATTAATGTGTTATTTGATATTATCAGGTGAAAAGAAAGGGAAGACCCCTAAAAGATGCGACTAATGCCAATACTAATTCCCAAGCAATCAAGCGAGGCAGGCGTCCAAAACCCAAGGCCACCCAACAACAAGTCAAAGAACCATCCCCATTATGTGAGAGGAGAGCAAAGACGAATCCAATAGCAATTGCTGCAAGGGATAAATTAATTGTAAGAATACCTTTTTTTGATCCTGTGATTCACTCTACTTGGATTGTGTTAGTGCTTTAAAAATCTGAAAATTTTGTTTGCTTATTGCTTAATCTATAATAGGCATCAAAAGGTTACGGATGCTATGTCTCAGTGGAGAGTGGTAGGATGTATTTTCAGGTAATTTCACGATTTAGTGTGTCTGAAAATGAATTTTAAATAGTTCATTTTACAACTTTTGTTAACATGATATTTTGCTATTTATGTACATGAGAAGAGTCCAAGCAATGAGAGTGTAAAGTATGTCAGTGGCTACAGAGCGACAACATTGGCTGCATCTGCAAAAACCATGTCAAATGCAAAAGGTAAGAATCCAGCAACAAGTCATGTCCAACAGCGTTCAAAAAACCCAGTGGTATTGTCATTGGAAGTGGAGAATTGACTTTAGCAAAGAAGTGAATAAAGTTTGTTTGAGAAGCCCTTCTTGTAGAGTTTAACCAAGCACTGATTTTCCCAAACTGTTTTTGTTGATGAGCAACAACGAGATGTTTTATTATATTTGGATGCTGTTTACACGGGTAACTATTGTTTATTACTAGCTCTTAGCAACTTTTAAAAGTAGGGGCTTTTTTGGAATTGCATTTTATTTTACTGGAAGTACATGGAACATTTCAAAGTTACTATGATTTGGTAAAAAATGATTTCTTTCCGAGCTTTTTCTTTAGTTATTTGTTTAAAAATTAAGTCCATTTTACATTTATTTGTTTATTTCTTTTAATTGTAATAGTCAGTTAGTTATAAGAGTCTGTGTTCATTTTAGTTTTTTCACTCAAATAGACACAATTGTCCAAACCAATGACAAACACAAATAGCTACAGTTCATTATGAAAAATAAGAGAATCTGCATACATGCAGTAGCTAAAACAAGACTTTGAACAAATTGTACCAAAAAGGCTTTGAAAGCCATATTTTCGTTAACACTCCAATTTGACTTTATAACAATCTCACTATCAACTTTAATACTTTGTTGTAATAGCACCCTAAATTATAATTAAGACTTAAATCGTAAATAAAAAATAGTTCACTCTTGACCTTGAATTTAGATTAACTTAATCTATTTGTAAGAATAATCTCTATTATTATTGTTAATATTTTTAAATTCTTTCTTTTATTTATAATAAATAATATTTAAAAATTAATTATTTGATATTCCAACTCTTCTTTTAAAAAATTAAAATATAATTATTATTATGGTTTGATTTTAATATAAATTTTAAAATAATTATAAAATCTAAAACAAAACTACTATCAATTTATTTGACTCTATTGATATGTCACGAACTTGTAACATTTTCTATCAAAATGGAATAAGAAATAATTATATTCTATTTTTTTAAAAAAACAGCATTCATGTATAAAAAAATAATTTTTAAAATATTATTTATTATCAATTAAAGAAACAATATAAAATATTAAAAATAATAATAGAGATTGTCGATACTATTAATCCAAACTCTTTCGTATAAATGGTATTAAGTTAATCCACGCCCAAAGCCAAGAGTGAACCTATATTTTATTTATAATTTAAGG
This sequence comes from Jatropha multifida, assembly GCA_948099535.1. Classification (NCBI taxonomy): domain Eukaryota; kingdom Viridiplantae; phylum Streptophyta; class Magnoliopsida; order Malpighiales; family Euphorbiaceae; genus Jatropha; species Jatropha multifida. The sequence goes on from CANUEX010022032.1 coordinate 40,408, forward strand.
TGTTATCATAATAAAATGTCAAAGTTTAAGATGAAATTGGTATAAAAGTCAAATTAGAGTGAAATTGCAATAAAAGGTTAAAAAGTTAACGGTGAAATTGACAAAAATATCAAATTGGAGTAAAATAGCAACACAACTTAAAGTTGACGACAAAACAATATATTAAACCTCAAAATTATTGCAGGTAAGTATATCATTCTAACAAGAGTACAACAAGATAGTCCTGCTTTAAAAAAAAAAAAAAAATGCTCAATTCAAGAATCTGTCAAAATGAAAACTAGAACCCAGAGAATCAAAATGGTAAAATTAGTTGCAAAGAGCTTGTTAACAAAGGAGTCCAACTGTTTACCTACAAAAAGTGACAAATTAGTAAGATAAAAAACCAAATTCTAGTTACCTCCATTTTGGACAACAAAGGAATTGCTTCCCTAGGTTACTGTCACTCTAAGATGTACGAACTAATAACACTTGATACCTAGAGCTCATATGATTCTATTACGACTCCTGCTTCCATCATTAAAAATCAAACAAAAGAAAGAAATTGATTGAGGTAAAGAAATCTGATAGTCTGAATGCATTTAAGTTATATGGATTGGATTGGATCAGTTTGGAATGTTAAAGAGAAGGGTTAAGCAATTGGAAAGAATAAAAATGGGAATTTCCATGAAAACAGAGAATTATCTTCTAAGGTAGTGGCACATTAAACTCCATTTAAAACTACGCCTCTCATTGTTGCTTTTCTAATTGTCTTCTATGCTGATGTGGCACTGTCACGACCCAAAACCGTGGGCCGGACCGGCACTAGGACCTAGGTAAGCTTAAGGCACCCGAGGCCCGTAGTAAGCCTAAACTATCACAACTCATCCCTATTATCATTTGACTATCGGAATAGTAAGCCCATATTATGA